>VZUI01033540.1:0-60006 GCA_013401135.1 Cettia cetti
TTTTTTTTTTTTTTTTTTTTTTTTTTTTTTTTTTTGTTTTGTTTTGTTTTGTTTTGTTTGTTTGGTTTTTTTTTGTTTTTAATGTGGTGATTTCCTGCAGACCGGCATACAGCCAGAGAAGATAGAACTGGGATCAGGTGGAATTTTTGCAGGCATGTTGGAGGGAGCTTGTATTGGGTCTGGAGTTGGTTTCCTTGTTATCCCCAGAAGCTGGGATTATATGGGGCTTTACTGTTTGGTTCTAGTGCCTGTATAACCATCACCTCACCAGCCCTCCCTGGGGGAATTCTGAGTGGTAGGAACACCTGGATCTTGGGGATTCAAGCTAATGTCTGGATAGTAGAGGAGCTCCATCTGCTCCTGATTTGGATTATGTTACTTGGTGTATACATGCTTTCGAGAATCTTCAGAACTCAAGATGGGATTTTCCCACTTGGCAGTTGTGCTTTTGCTCATTATGTGTGCAAGAGGATTGTCCATTGTTATAATGAAATACCAGTCTTCATGAAAGTGAATTCAATGTTTTGTCTAACTGAAATTTAGGAAATATTAGCAAGGCTACAGTTCTGTGATACAACCTAAGGTATTGTTATACCATTTTTTTCTTTCTCTCTTTTTTTTTTTTTTTTTCTGATGTGTGGTATTACATTTTGCCTCTAAGCATGAAAAAGCAATGCACACTTTAAACAATATGACAGAATATCTATCAACAGACTTAAGAAAAGCAAAATAGAACTTTCCAAATGAGTCCAGCAGGTTTTTACTGTCTGTAATATTGATGGGGAAGTGAATGGTTACAGATTTGAACCTGTATTTGAAGTAGACACCCCTGTAACATGCACATGGAAAGGGGTGTCCTTGAGCTCTTTTTGCTAGGTGGAAAATGTTTATTAATAAAATTTACCAAATAAAAGAATACCGGATGATATTGGGAAAGGAGGGATTGATTCAAACCCTAACTTGGCAATAAGAAATTGATGGACTGAAGTTATTATTAACATTACTCACAGAAGTCTGTGGCAATGCAGGTTTTGAGTATATTTGTCCCTCTGTACAGCCAGTACAGCATTTGGACCATTTTTTTTATAACATATTTGGGGTTGCACAGCATTTAGAGGTAATATTCCCTAATTTAGTTAAGTGTTTGCCAAGTATGACCTCACCAGAACTCCACCATAATGGTGTTGGACTGGAATAATATGCTCTCCAAAGCCAGCAATGGCAGTCTGGTGCAGAGTATGTAATGCAAGGTCCCCTCCAGAAATTGTGGATTGTTGTGTGTATTGATCTCCCATCATCAGTACAAGTTGATTGCTGCTATCTCAACAGAGGTTTTAACCAAAAAAAAAAAAAAAAACAAAAAAAAACGAAGGAGGGAAAAGTTAAAGGTGATTAAAATGTTTTTGAGTAGGAAGAGAGTAGGAGATTAGTTACTGGCTGCAAAATGTGCTCTAGAATCAAGATGGTATTTCAGGAAGGTAAATTTACTGAAAAATATAAACAGTAAGAACTCTTAGTTTTTGTGAAGATAATTTTCACCCATTTTAAAAGATCAGAATAAGCTTTAGTGTGGAAGGAAGATGCTTAATGTGTACTCTATTTTCTCTCCTAATGAACTTGGTGTGCATCTTCCTGTTTCTCGGACAGGTGAGGCTGAATGCATTTACAGTGATGAATGAGCTTGGCCTGTTCAGCCATTACAAGAGTCACTGCATCTAAATCATGGCAAAGCCAAATACTGTGTTTCAATGGGATAGATTAGGTATTCATTTGGAACTAGAGGAAGATAAAGTGTACTGACTGGGGATGGCTCACTTCCCTGGGTTTACTCAAAACTAGAGACTGTCCGTGTGAAATGCAGCTGTGGCAGCAGAACTGTGCTGCTTTCTTAGAGGTCATTACTGCAGTGGAGTTAAAGAGAAGGAGAGAAGCATTTTTATGTAATCTACGTGGAATCTGAAAACAACCTCCCAGACAAATACTACAGGATGCCTCTTCCTTCACAGGAACTCATGGGCATGGCTTCCTCTCGTGGTGAGTCCTTGGGGAAGAATGATGTATGGCGCCTGCTGAAACTGTCCTTTAGTCTGCATGGCCAAGTGTCTGCACTCAGGCTGCCCATGGCATCCTTACTTAATGTGTGCAAGGCTGAAAGAATGTTATACAGAGCTTCCTGTGTGTAGCATCCAGACTTGACTTTGCTTGAAACTTGTTTGTGGGAGATGTTTAAATTTAATCCTATTAATAGCTTTGGTTCAGGGATAATTTTTGAGCCTCTTATCTAAAATTCCTTTATCCATCTAATTTTTTTTTCACTATGATTTAGGCTTATCTTTGCTTTATGTAATGTGATTTGCAAAACAAAGTTGGAGAATATCTGGCTTTTAGGTCACTGATTACAGCTCTTGTGGTGGAATGTATTTGGCAAATAAAAATCTGAGAGAGCTTTTAAAAATTCAGATAAAAATTGAACTTACCCACCCTAAATACATGATGCTTTTTAAAAATCTTTATCTGATTATATGGTTGAGAAACCCATCCAAAATACTTCTGAAAAAGATAATTGTTTTATAATTTTTATGGAGGGGTTAGCATCTGTTAGTATCTATGAAATACCTTTATTTTAGTTTAAAATATGAAGTTAAGCATGCATAATTTCCATATAGTGTATTTTATGATTAAGTGTTAATTGTAGGTTTGTAGTTGGGCAGTCTGTACTGCCTCCCTTGCCCCTTGCTCAATACTTATCGACACTTAAAACATATCTCATGATAGAAATTTCAATTTCTATAGATAACCTTTTCTACCATATTGCCTCATACAAGTGAATGCTGAAATGTTTCTTAGTTGAAAGAGTAGGTGTTTGCATTGTTTGTCAGGTAACTGTTTTTCACTACCTGTCTCTAGTGGCAATTAGGGTTTTTCCTAGAATGTCTCTATGGACAGGGCAATTTGAGGTGTTGCCAATGTTGCAGCTCCAGTGTTCCATGTGTTGTGCTGTGAACCTTGTGGTTTGCACTTTTGTTCTTTTCTTTCCTGGGTTATCCCTGAAAAACAGGATGGATTACCCAGGATGGGTGGGTGGTACTTCTAAATTCTTACTCAGTCATTCCTTTAAGGAGGCAATCTTCCTGAAGTTGGGGATCAAGTTCTCTATGTGATGCTTTTGTGATATTGGCATAACCCTGGGATTTTAAGTGAAGCCTATGACCCTCCTTCTTTGCATTGCTTCCATTGCTTCCATCTGCAAGGGCAGTTGTGGTTCATGTCCTGCTCTTGGTTGGGTGCTCAATGCCTTTTATTTAGGGTAGAGAGGATAGAGCCAAGGGTAAATAATAATATTGTGTCCTACGAGTGAAGTGGAGCCAAGAGAGGAGCAACTGAGTCTTTAAAAGCCATGATCATTGTAGAGAAAATACCATTGCTTTTCCAGAGTAATTTATTATTTTCTAGCTACCTGATGCTTTTTTGTTTGTGTTTACTTGAGTTTGATTTTCCTTGTGATTCCACTTTGTTATTTGTGGAGTATTTTTTTCCTTCTTTATTTTTCCTTTACCTATCAATTTTGTTTTATTACATGGTCATAATATGAAATAGCATAAAAGAGGTTGAGAAATTAGATGCTGCCCACTGTGCTTTGATCCACAGGAGCAGTTCAGAATTGTGGGAGAGGGGTCCTATGTGATTCTAATCTCAACTGAGGCACTCTAAAGGCTGTGTCTGAAGAGCTGTGCAAAGGTGTGCTTTAGACCCTTACAGGATGGCAAAAATAATATAACCAACAGTGTTTCAGAAAAATCTGAAGGGATGTGATATTACAGCCCAGCAGAGACTTGGCCATGGGAAGGAAGAAATCAGTGTGTGAGACAGTCTGAAAGCACAGGTAAGGAGTTCGTGGCAGCAGTATTCACTATATGATCTCAAATTAGTGAGAGAATCATTCTCCAGTTTGAATCACGTAAATTCAGATTTTAGGGAAAGATCATATATCAGATTACAGCTTTGGATGGATTTTTTACCTTCAGACAGATGCACTATTGTTAGTCTTTCACGTTGGCAACTGCTTGTCTCAGCCTGTCCATCCTGATTTGATTTTTATTTACTGGAAGGCTTGATTAGGAGTGATGTGCTGCTGGAGTGTCTGTGCATATTCTGAAGGTGTCAGTGTATCTCACACAGGAGCCCTGTAGGCTGAAATGACTGCCTTAGTCCTCCTTTACGTGGTGCTCTTTGTGGTTGTAATGACTGTAAGTTGTTTGCTGCTAATCAGATGAACCCTTGATACATATTCATGTGCAGATGGCAGGGGCTCATCTCTGAACCCTGCCAGTCCTTTGCAGTTGGTTGAGTGTCAATGTGCAAAATTCTCTAGTTTTAATAAGGCATTTTTGATCAATAATCATGACTGAGTGTTGACACCACTTTTATTCATGAGTTTTGATGGCAGCAGCAATTAAAGTAGTGGCATCTAATGCATCATAAGAGATAAATTTTATCCTTGGAATGGTTTCTGTACTGAGTGTATTTTCTCATATGAAGTGATGGCACTATCAGCTGCTCCAAGTGCAACTGTGTATCAATACTGTGATAAGAGATATCAGTTTGCTGGGGTTGAGTTATATATGATTTAGGGATCTTAATCTTTTATTTACTGATTGGAAAACTTCAAATTGTTTGGGTTCTTTTCCTAAGTAAACTCAGGACTGAAGACTAAAAAAAAAATAATTCATATTTTGATGTTAAATGCATTTGCTTACTATTTTCTGTCTGGGTATAGAGCAAGTGTATTTTATTACAGGGAAGTAACATGTCCATTTAGAAAATTACTTAGGTTACAATATTTTTGTTAGCAAATTTATTTTCCAGGCATAACGATTCTGGGTTTTTTCCATACCCATTTGTGGAAAGATGAAATCATCATTAATCATTTTTCAAAGGCTGTGATGCTGAAGTTTCTCTGTTTTATGCAGCTGTGGGCTGTGGGATGTAGGCAGACTGTCATCTGCAACCTGGCCTTTTTAAAATAATTTCCTATAAATCAAAAGCATAATCAAAATTTTATCACCAGATAAAAACAATGCTGTTCTTTAAAACTGGCTCTGAGTGAGTAACCTGTCAGAACGTTTAAATCAAAATTGTCATCTGAACAAGAGGAAAAAAGACTGTTCTACCTTAAATCAATTGAAGGCAAGCAGGTGGCAGGCTTACAAAGAGAGGCTTGAACTCCAGTTTTGGTTTCGTGGGACTACTGCATTTAGAGAACCTGCACTGAAAAATCAGCGTATCCATTTGCTCAAATATAGTCATGGTAGCTTGTTCCTCTGGGGGTGAGGAGCAGGGGCCAATCACTTCCCTAGTTTTTCAAAGGTTTTAAATAATCAAACTGTTGTAAGTCATAGAACAAAGTTTTTGCTTCCTGTAATGTTCAGGTTTAGTCTGTGTGACACCTTGGACTCTGTTTTTAGGCCTGAGGAGGGCTGTGAGGTTGGACATAGGATTGCCTCCAATGTGCAGATGTTTTGAAGTCCAATGAAAAAAAGGTTAGGATACATGATGAGGCTTGTGTTGGCTATTTCATGGTGAGGCTTGTGTTGGCTTAATTTATGTACAGTGACTTGGGTTTCAGTAAATCCTCTAAACCATGGAGGAGTGAATAGTTAGTGTGAGGGTTGAGTAGTTGAGTCTAACCACAGCCTTGTTATTTCTATTTGCATGTCGGTTTAGCAAGCTGGTAATTTTTGGGTGTTCCTCACTTAACTCTCAGCTTTGTTTATTTAAGATACTTAGCACAAAATTGTCATTTATGAAATCTAAAAGAACGTTTCCCAATGCTTTGTGGGGTAGGAGGGAATCAATTTAATAAAGCTATGTATTTGAGATTCCCTCCCCACACACTTCCTACATTGTGTCTATTCTTCACCTTCCCTGTCTTACAAATAATGTCTGGAGTACATACTGAAATCTCACTTGGTACAACTAGAGTGTTGTTTGGGGCTTTTTTTGTGATTTTCATTTCCAAATGAAATTTGTTAGTGGTGTTTCATGGAATTTCCAATTAAGTATGTAACAGCTCCTCTGAAATGTTTCATTGCTGGTCTTACGCTTATGTGACTTTGCTATCATTGCACCAAATTTCCTGGTCAGAGGGATGGATTTGCAGTGTCCTCATGGCACCACTGGTGTTTCCTGCTGCAGGGACTGCTGTTTGCATGGTGAGTGTGGCACATTCCGGGCTGTCTTCAGCTGCCTGCAGGAGTTCTGCAGTCCATGTGCATGAAGAATATTTCAGGGGAATGCAAGCAGTGCTAGGAACTTGCCAGGCTACAGCAGCTGTATGAGGAAACCATCCTTGCCAAATGGTAAATCCTGCAGTGCCCAGAGTCACAACATAAACCTTTTCTTACAATGAGAAAGTGCCCTGTGGGAATAAATTCAGCACAGTGCACAACATTTTTAGAGGGAAAAGCTGCTCTGGGAGACAGAGGTATTTTTCCAAAATGGTCCTGCATGAGTCATTTGGAGCTGCAAGCAGTACTATAATTACATTATAAATTGTACAGAGGAAGGAGTTCTGAATCCCAACTTCTAAATCAAGAAGTTTGTGTTTCTTGACTGCATAACAACTGCTTCTAAGCCTTGTATTGTTCCCCCTGTCAGTCCCTCTCCGACTTGGAGTCGGGGAATAGACTAGCTGAGGGAAAAATTGCTTGCCTGCCTTTGTGACTCTCCTGGGAACAGTGCTGCTGAGATAGCAGACTGAGGTACACAACACAGAGAATTTGTGTATTAGTGCACCCTGCACGTATACACACACAAATGTGTGTTTGCATGTGCACATACTCCATTCCTAAAGACTTAAGGGAAAGTAATTCACTGCCTTAGGAATTTTTTAGAGTGATGTAGTGTGCAGGTTTATCACTGTTCTTTCAATCTCACAAGGCTGTCATGATCTGCTTGAAATTATTTGATCTCATAAATGTTTTGGAGCTGACATGTGGGTGGGCATAGATCAAAAAAGCTTTTTTTAAAACCTCCTAATGGATTAAAATATTTGATCATTCCAAGATTTTGTTTTGTTGTTTGTTTGGTGGTTTGTTTTTGTTTTTTTTACTGATACCATAGACATTTTAAGATTTCTCATCCTGCTGTTTTCTAGCAGAATATAAATATTAGCTGGTCAGGGGATTTTTCTTGGGTTTGTAGCATCTTTTGTAATACCCATTAAAATGCATTTTGACAAGCTTTTGCCTTTGTTTGTAAACAGCTCTCTCAAACAGATGTATTTGAGATTGGTTTACATGAGAATAACGGCTCTGTATCGTGCAAAGACTGGCTGTGGAGGGAGAATTAGTGTGATTGTTTCTTAGATAATGAGCTCTAGGCTTGCTGTTCATTGTGAGCTGTGTGTTGGTTGTCCTGGCAGAACTCTATGCAGTTCTGGTTTGATAACTGGTGTGATTCAATTCCTTGTAAAATTTTTTTGAGAAGGCTAATAAATGAGGTATAGTAATGAAAGATTTCTATTTGTGCATAATACTTACATGTCATACAGCTGAACATAATCCAGTTTCTGTCAGTTTCCCTATTTAATTTACACTCTGAATTAAATACCAACTACCAATAGCTCAAAACTCCTTTTAGTCTCTTTCCAACATTTCCAGGAGTGTTTTGCTTATTTATTAAGCTTGATATACTCATACGCCTCTCCATTCTTTGTGCCTCAGGCACAGAGGACATGTAATGGTCAAATAAGTGTAGTACAACCCTCAGACTTGTCATGAAATTTCTTTTCACCTTGGATACAGTTTCTGATATCTAATTCTATTTTATGGCTGCTTCCTTCCATAATCTGCTATAGCTCATTGTTTCATGGGGCTACTCTAACATTTATACTGCAGGGTGATTTAAGTCCTTTGAGTACAGCTTTGTTTTCTCTCTTCTATCACCCACTCTAGAATTTAGTTTAGGCCTTTGCATATTAGCTTTATTAATTTTCCAGGATTATTTCACATTACACCACAGATCCAATTTTTTTTAAAATTTTGTGTGTGTGTGTGTGTGTTGTCAGCATTAGTCTCTGGGTATGTAAGTAAATCCAGCTGTAATGTGAAATACATAGATACCATGTTCCTGAGACATACAAGACTTTTGTTCTCATCTGTAGAAAAGCAGGGTCTCTTAGGTCTGTTGAACCAGGGTATTTACAACAATTATTTTTGACCTTGCAAAAGAAGAAGGTTAAATACTTGGCAGAACAAAGAGGAGATTATTAATCACAATAAAATTCTGGAAGATTTCAATAGGGAATTAATCTATGAACTGAAGAAGATAGGGATGGGGTAAACAAATTTAGAAAGGGGAGTTTAGGAAAGACTGCTTGCTTAGCTGTGGCTGTGGAAGACTGTGGAAACTTTGCTATGGATTTAAGGTTTGGAATTTTTTATTTTTTTTAATGGCATAATCAAGGTAAGTGTATTTGCCCACATGTGCTATATGAGTCCACTAGGACAGGTGTGGTTATTTATTCAGAGTTTTCAAAAAGACAAGTTGAAATGATTTGGAACATTTTGCTCTGAGATGATGCCAAGCATACTGTATCTCACAGATTTTGTAGCCTTCAGTAAATACTGTTTGTTGTCTTCTAAAACTGGCATAGCATCTACAAAGCTATAATTATAAAGAAGCATCTTCCTTCTCTTTAAGGAAGAGGAAAACTGGAGTATTTAGGAAGAAATTATACTACATCCTGGGAGTGGTACAGTTTGAAATGTATTCTGAAAGCTGAGTTTCTTACGTGCTGTAAGATGTGGGTATTACTGGACCTGTGCAGGATTGCTTTGGATATGTATAAGTGAGAAAATACTGCTTTTGATAGAGACAGATTTTTGGCAACTGTATGAGAACAAAACACAGCCAAGGCACTTCCATGTCTTTCTCTGATAATTCAGTTGAAGAACCTCTCTGTGGATGGTTTCTGCAAGGTCTGTGCCTTGAATATAAGCAGTGAATTGCTCTAACTTTCTGCTGCACATCCAGGTCCTTTTGCTGACACCTGCTCTATAAATATAATTCCTGAAATATTGGTTACAGTGACTGTGAACACTACAATAGAAAGGAGTTTCTAAATAAATTTTGCTGGCGGGCAGCTGTGTCAACAGCTTCAGCCACTACGGGGTGAACAGCAAATAAGCAAAAAGGAGTGGAGCTATTTGAGTCAGTGTAATCCCAGTTCCACTGCTCCTTCTGCTCTAACCTTGAACGCTGCATTAATGAGTGTTGCCTTCCAGAGTGTCCTATGACCTTTTCTCTTGTTCTGCTTTAATATGAAAAGCACAGTTGGGATGCTCTTACCATATAGTTACAAAAAAACCCCCCAAAAACTGGGAGAGCCAAGTAAAAGTGTTTACACTTTTTTTTAATTAAACAATGTTTTGAATCTCATGAGTGAAGCGTCAATCTAGGTGTGAATGACACTTGAATACGTGTTTCAGATTTGTCTTCTGGGTCAGATCCTGTGTCAGTTAACACAGAAATGTTAGAGTGAATGCTGTCTTTAAAATCCAAAATTTGCAGAGGGGGAGGCTGAGAATTTAGAGCTTCTGCTGTCTTCAGGGGAACAGGAGGTGCTCAGCTGTACAGTCTCTATAGAGTCACAAAGTCATTATGTGTGAAATAGTTAATGGTTTTATCTTCTGCCTGGAATATAAAACGCTTAAAAAGCACAGATATATAGCTTAGAAACAAAAATACATTAGTGGAGAAGCTGAAAATGCCACTCCTCTGCCTTTTGCACTTTTTTTATTAGAAAAATTTGAGTGCTAGAGTATCAGAGGGAGAGTGCAGCATTTGCGTGCTGAGTTCAGTACGGTCATGATGATGAAATGGTCCAGGATATATTTCACATCAGATCAAGGGGAAAAGTATCTTGTAGCTCCAGAACACATTCTCTTAGACAAATGACCTTCAGCATTTATTATCTTGGTATCCCAATGAAGGCATGATAGAAGCAAGTGAAATAAGCGAGCGTGATGCATTGTACAATTACTAAAACTGACACGCGTTTTGTTTGGCAGAATAGCAAGGCAGTGAAATTACAACTTTGGGGGGCAGTGTGCAGCCTGTTAGGGAAGCTTTCTGATGTTTCAGCACTTGGTTTCTGTTCTAATAGGAAACTGTATCATTAGTTACACTTTTGGGGTCTTGACCACTGGGTTGATGAGGCCAGTGCCTAGATAACTGAGACTGTCAGCAACTTGATAGGTGAAATTATTTGGGGTGTTAGGATTCAAAGACAGTAAATTGTGTTTGGTAGCTCTGACCTTTGTCCCTGGTAGCATAAACAGGATAATTAAGCATCTGGTGCAATGTCGTGAAGCTTTTTTGCCTCCAATGCTCTTCTGCTGCTTGAATCAACAAACAGTGCCTTTGCCTCAGATAAACTTTAGGTAAGAATATAGGTCTAGATTTGAGTAATATTTGGTCATGAGGCTCCAGAGATTAAAGTTCACTATGATCTTTACTTTCTTACTGAATTGAGACCACAATGATAACCAGAATTTCCCTTTCATAGGTATCAAGTGCATGTGTGATGATAGTCTTAAAGATGACAAAAATGAAATAAACTGGTAGTTCAGATTATGATGTAATATCAAGTTAGTAATTTGTTTTGTTACTGTTTCTTCTTGTTTTTCTATGAAGATGAAAGGGTGATCTAATGGTAAGAATTACATGTTTGATAAGGAATTGGGTACTTGCAAATTTTATCACCTGTTCATTTATTGTACTGGAGTAGGTATCAGGTTGTAATTATTTTTGGTGGGTTCTGTGCTCTAATTCAAAAGCCTTGGATATTTGTCCTTCTCCAGTTTGTGGTTAAAAATGATTTTGAAATTGTTGAATAAAAGAACTTTGTCTTCTTGGCAACAACTGACTGCAAAAAAATTAAAAAGAAAGGTATATCATTGTAGGAAATAGTTAAATAATGTGCTAGAGGCATTGGTGCTACCTGGCTTTACTTGCCAACTTGATTAATGATATAGGAAAAAGGGAAAACATAATTAATTGGATTGATTTTGGTAAAACTCGGTTGAGAACTAATAAAAAAACCCCAAACCCTGTGGCAATTGATAGACAAAATGGTACAAAGTGAGGCAGGACTGCATAATACCAGTTTCTGGTGTTTTCCTTAAAGTGAAGGGGAAAAAAAGTGGCCCTGTCAGGGGAAGAGGAATGAAGTAGAGAAACAAGAAATGAAGGAAAAAAAATAGCATGAATTCATATTCCTCACAAAGATAGTATTTACACTAATGCAGCAAAAGGTAAATCATTGAAAGGAGTATATGGAGGATGTAGTCGTTTATTCATTTCATGGATGAGGGAAATAACATTCCCTTGCTGATTAGATAAAATTCTAGGTCTTGATCTCTTGATACTTGGAAGTTAAGAGATCCAAGAGGATTGAAGGAACTAGTATAACTAAATAGCTCAGACTGAATCAACAGAAGTATCAAGATTCAAACTAGGATGGCTTATTCAAACATTCAGTAAAGGGCACATTTTCAAGTCCTCAGTTCTGCTCTAGAGGGGATTGAACTTCCTTATGCTGAAACAAAATCTGGTACCATTTCTACAGACATATTTCCTACAAGCTGTGGGAGTGCAGGATTCTCTTTTTTGTTTTTCCCTTTTAATAATTATGAGACTGCCAATCAGTTTTTTCCTTAAAGGACCAGGAGTTCTTGTCTAATTCTGCATGTCTTGTGCACTTCATATTTAGTGGAATTAATTTAAAAAGTGGTCCAGCTACTGCTGCATGTGTTAAGTGGTTATTTTTACATCTGTAGGGCAGATGTGGATAAGGAAATTATGGTGAAATATATATATCAGAATTCCTTTTTGAAAATACAGATCTATTGCTCACAGTGTTTAGTTTGATTTACAACTTTTTTGCAGAACTGTATTAGATTACATGAAATATATTTCCACTGAGCTGTTGGCATTACATTTCTTAAAATGAGAAAACAATTACTGTGCTTTGATAATACTTTAGTTGAGAGCTTTTATCTGTCATTGCTGCTTTTTATTCTGCTACATCAGAAACTATAGAGCAGCAGTTATAAAAGTTCAAAATTGTTGGCAAATGAGTGATCTTATTCCATGTGAGAATTAGTGTCTGCTCTGTACCTTGGCAAGAAATTGGAATGCAGAAGGGTAAGCTGGTGAAATTGTTGTTGTGCATTGTTTTGCAGAAAAGGATTAAGCAAATATTTTTGTGGTTGAGTAGAGGAAGGGTTTTAAGACTGGAGTGAATGACTCAAGTTGGATTTTTTGCTTTCTTTTCCATATCAAGTGCCTGTAAGAAAACAAAAGGTTTATATACGTTGGGGGTTAGAGACCCCTACACAAGGCCTGCTGAGTGCACATGAGAACTGAGTTGTTGACCCAAAGCTCTCCCAGTCTAAGCATCTGTGTTTCCATAAGCCTGCTGCTGAATGACAGTAATGCTTGTAGGCATGACACACACAAACTGCTTTTGCCTTTTTCCCCCCTTTTTTATGTCCTTCCCTTGTCCACAGCTGATAACTCAGGGCTTAGGCTGCAGACATTCCTACAGCCCACTGGAGCTGTAGTCTCCTTGCTTTGCTTCTCTATAGGTAAGAGAGAAAGGCTTGTCTAGATAAAGGAAAGGCAGCAGCTGTGAGTTTCCATTGATTTACTGGGAAAAGAATAGCAAAATTTGGGGTTCTACAATGCTATGGTGTATTAGAGTTTATTTATAAAAGTGGTTGTAATATACTTGTGAAAAAATGCTTTAAATGATTTCTTAGTGTTGGTAGGGTACTAGGGGCCTCTGGAAAATTGAGTGTTTGTTTAGCTTTCTGAAAGAAAGGTGAGCTAAAACAACGTGTCAAACTTTTGATCTTCAGCAGGTTTAAGCAAAAGCATTTGTTTAGCAATCCAGTGGTTAACAAAAACTTTCTCCTGGCTGGCTTATTTCAGTTGCTGCAGTGTGCTCTAGAGCAAGTGATTCATTGAATTATAAATCCCCAAATCCATTGAAGCACCTCTGAGAAAGTGTAGAGCTGAAGCTGGCTGAGGCTGAGTCTGTGAATGCTGCTGGCTTTCCAAAGGTCGTGTTTGACAGTGCCCCAGGGTGTGCATAGCCCTCCCCTGACTTCAGTGCTCCTCCACACAGATCACTCACTGCAGCTCCCTTCTGACCTCTGGTGCACCCTGCTCTAGGGGGATGCAAATACTCCATTTCTAGTGGAAGTTCCTTGGATTTTTGGATTGTTGCTATGGCATCATCTCTTAGGATGACTTCAGTTGCTGCTGGTCTTCAGGAAATCAGTGTGTATGTTTATGACTTGGTTGTTCTTTCTTTCTGACAACAGCAACTCAAAATCTCTCCCATGGATGTTCTGGATTCTCTTTCTAGCTCTGCACTCAGCTCTTTCTGATGGGTCTGTCTTTCCTCAGTGAGGTGCAAAGCCAGGCCCATTTGCAGAAACTGTTGTTGATAGGACTCATTGCCAGTCCAAAGCACAGAATCATTTTGTAAATATAAACTTATTTGAAACAGATTTGTATAAGATTCTTAGATACAAATTCTTTTGCTGATTTGCAGCAGGCTTATGTAGTGTGTGGAATTCTGGATTTTAAAGACAAATCTGGTGTTATGAATAAAGGCTTTATTTTAAAAAAATTGAATTCTTGGGCTTTGAATCCTTGGCCACCATACATAATGGTGCATGTACTTCTGGTGTCCATCATTTATTGAGTGAATGAAGTGTGTATCGTTGTAAAGTTAGAGCAGAAATTGCATAAAAATGCACAGACCAACACTATAGAAACCTTTAGGGTTAAATCGCTGACATTTTCAAAATCAGGTGTTGACCAGTGATGGGATCTAAAAACTCCAAAATAGCAAACACATTCTGACTTCACTGTAGTGGAATAAAAAGACATCTTTCAATGCGATTTCAATGTGATTTTGCAGAAGGTTAGAGTTTATTTTTACTGTAGGAGTCATGTACTGCAGTAGTAAATAGCGGGAGGTTCTGGCATGCATGACCTGGTTCAGCTGGGTACCACTATTGATTTGGTTTTTTCAGTGCCTCTGCTTTAGTTAATTGTAACTTTGTTTTCTGATCCTTGATTAGCTCAGTGGTAAGTTGTCATTACAGCATTCAACTCCCTAAGGACATGATCTATAAGGCAGAGTTTTCCAGTGGAGGGTCATGATTCAGCTAGTTTACACATAATTTAAACAGCAGTTGGCCTAATACCCTGAAGTGGAATTTGAAGTACTTGTAGTCCAAGAGGGTAATACCATAAATTACTGTTTGTGTTAAGCACCCTTTAGAGACCTGCAGGAGAGGCCAGTGGGACACGTAATGCCCCTTGTGTTCCTTTTTTAGCAGGCAAGTGAAGTTAAAATCTCAAGGAAGATTAAGAAAGCAGTTTCACTTAGAGCAAAACTGCCATTTAATGTTTCATTAGGAAAGCTTTGTTTCATCAGAGTTGCCATAATATTTGTTTGCCCAGACTCTGTATTTGGATTTGTTTTAATGGCCTATTCCAATAATAATGGGCGTAATAAAAATGTCTTCATGTGGTTAGAGCAAGCTAATGAACTCTGACTCTTGCATATACTGGTGTTCTACATTTTGTGTAAGTTCAGTGCTGAGCTGCTGTTTCAGTTACTTGAAACAATTTTTAAGATCCAGGGAATTTGTCTCTGCTGTAGCATCTAAATGGCTTTGTCAAGCAGAGCTGATGTCTCACAATGCCTCTAGAGGCAGCAAATTGAGCATGAATGAGTTGAATTTGTGTCTTTTCTATTTTGGCACAACCTGCCTGTGGAGTGAGGTGTGACTGTCACTGCACCTAAGAAGAGATCGTTATTTACTAAAAGATTTGATGTACACAGAGGCTGGGATTGCCAGTTCAGTGCCACAGCACATGGCAGGGTGGAAGGTGGCAGAGACAGTCCTGCTGCTCTTCTGTTTCCCAGTGGTAATTTTCAGACCTTACTCTTTGTAGCTTGTGATTGGAGAAAACTTCAACACCATTTTCTGCAGGGCTTTTTGCTTTTTCTCCTGCAGCTTCACTGCAGGAAAACAAGAGCAGTTTGTGCCAGTGCAGAAGGGCAGGAGGAGTAGGAGTAAATGTCTGGACAGAAGGCAGTGAGGAGCACAACTGCTCCAAGAGTGTGTTAAATGCAGAGCTATTACATGACTAATGATAGAGTAACATGAGATCTGCAGCGTTTGTATGGCAGGTTTATAGCCTGTGAGGTGGTAATTTAAGTGCATTTGCAAAGTTTTTAAAGAAACAGAAGCTACGCTCTAGATTGTTAGGGTTTTTGAAGTAGCTGTACTTTAACGTGAATGAGTCAGAACTACAAATTTTCTCTCTCCTAGGATGATAAAATGATGGGTCATGGTTGGATATGGTTTCCCCCCCCAGAGGGTGGTTGGGCACTGGAACAGGTGCACCAGGGAAGTGGCCACAGCACCAGGCCTGAGTTCAAGTATTTTTGGACAATTATCTCAGACACATGGTGAAATTCTTGGGGCTGTTCCATGAAGAGCCAGAAGTTGGACTAAATGATCCCTGTCGGTCTGTCTTCCAACTCAGGAAAAACATGAAGTAGTATGTTTTAATAAGCAGTAATAAGCATGTATAGCTAGTAAGTGTGTACATTCAAAAGACATTTTTCCCCTAAAGCACTTAAAGACTTTTTTTTAGGAAATGTGAATGGTGTTCTGAGTTTGAGCAAAATATATGAAGATGGTGTTCAGATGGTGTGAGCAAAATATATGAGGTAGGTGGGCAGAGTTGTTAGTTATGTAATCTGGATTCTGATAAATCTTTCCTATAGATCTTTAAGGCTACAAAAACCATAGTGAAATCCAGTCTTAACTGCAAGGTGTTTGCATGTTTTAGTTTTAGTTTTCTGTTTTTGTTGTGTGTGTCTGATATTTTTTTATTCAAAAGTGGATTCTGTTTATGGGGAACAGGAATTTCAGTGAACCCATAAAAATCTGTGTGCTCCATACTGTTGACCATGTTCTGCTTGTGTAAAGCTCTGTTTTTCTGCTTTGCTGTGTGCTGAGCTGCCCCCATCCCTGCTGTCTGTCTGCTGCTGGATCTCTTCCTCCCCAGCCGCCAGACTGGTTTTAGCACTGCTTTGTCCTGGTTCCTTTATTGCCTGTGGTGTGGGCAGGGAGCCAGGCAAGGCTGCAGCCAAATTATTCAGAATGTAAAATGTCTTCCAGGTCTGCTTCAGTGCTTTACCTTGAGCTTCCTGCAGTCACCTTTCCTACAGGCATCCTGCCATTTGGGAGAGTCACTCCTTTTCACAGTGCCATTAAACTTTTGAAAGTTTGTGGGGGGTGAAGATTCTGCCACATCTCTAATTAATTTCTTCTTTATAGGCAATTATCTTTTTTTTTAAACCTGCATCTAGGTAGCATTATTGTTATTTTTAGTTCAGCATTAGGCTTTAGCATCTCTTCAATTCGAGCAGTTCTATAATTTTAAAACATTTTTATCTCCAACTTTTTGGTGTATTATTAAAACAAATGTGTGCATTGCAGTGCCCTTTGGCATAATGTGTAAGGTCAAAGCATAACTACCCTTTAGTTTAAGGTATGTTTGAGATGTACTTCTAGCTGCTTTATTCCTTTTTACTTAAATAACCATAAAAACAGAGACCTCTCCTATGGAAGAAAGGGCTTCATCAATATCTAGATGTCCTCTGTCATTTAGAAGTGATAGCAGCCAGGGAATCCCCATGCTGCAGTTGATAAAGCTTTTGTATGCCCTGCTGCATCTTTAGGGTTTGCTGTAACCGAGCAGAACAGCCCAGCTGATGTTATGCAGGACGCAAGGAATGAAATTATGTCCCAGCCATGACCATCTCCAGGTGGAGAGAGGTGTGTCTGAAGTGGTTGCCAAAAATGGTTGTCAATAGCCTGAAGACAGGTAATCAGTGATTGAAAAAGCAAACAAACAGTCTGATGGATTTTGTCCCTGTATTTGTCTTTCTTCCCAGTTCCCCTCCCCAAACCCCAAATACTGTTGGAAGGGTGTTTGTAAGAAATCCTACAATGTTCCTGTTCTCTCGGTCAGTGTTTACTTAGGTTAATTCCATCTGCTGTTGGTACTGCCCCTCAAAACTGCTTGTTTTAGTCTTTGCTTATTAGAAATGTATGGTGGCTTGCACCTCCTGCATTTATTGAGCTGCACTTTTCTATAGGAGTAAGCAATCAAAGTATCAGAGGCCACCTCCTATGGGTTTGTGAGACAGCTCTGTAAGTGTGTGTTACTCTTTCTAGAGATGTAGACTGAGTTTCACAGCTGCCCTCTAGCTAACCTTCAATCTGATTTCTAACTGCAATCTTTTTCCTTATTTCTGAGGCATGTCCAAGCCAATCCACCTGTGGTCAGCAGCCCAGTGGCTTTGTACTGCAGATATTATTTATCAGGTCTTTTTTTTTTTTTTTTTTCTGACGCTGGTTAAATGGTATGTGAAATTGAATATTTAATTCTCAACTTCCAAATGCAATCTGTTGCCACTTGTTATTTTCATTTATTAATTACTTTTTTTTAAAAGATCTCTGTCCCCAGTTAACATTTCTAATAAGTATGGAAGGGGTTGTATTTCTTCCTGTTCTCCTGGAGAAAAAGATGAACTGCACTCTTTTATTTGCTTTTCTTGAGAGATTGAAATAATTACATTTCTCTGTTTGGTATGAAAACACATTATTCTTGTTAAGACTGACGGCATTGTCTTGTAATTTGTATTTTATTTATTCTCTCATTGTTTGTGTTTGGTTTTATATTTATAAATCACTGCATGTCATTTACTCCCAAAACTGGAAAATTGACACCTTTGTTTATGATGTTAATCCAGGTTTCGAGGCTGTTTTATTCCTTTGCAGACAGGAGTACCCTAACTGAATTAGGAAAAGGTCACTATAAAGATAAGTGTTGAAGCAGTGACATGTCCTTGCCCTCCTTTGGGTTACTTTAGTTTTTGTAGGCAGCTGCTGCTTGGTGCTCAGCTTTAACAGTGTTGTACTGCAGGAGTGGGAGGGCTGGAGCTCCTCAATGCGTGTTCAAGGGCCTAGATCTATTAGGACTGATGCTTCCACAGTTCTGGAACCTTCTTTTCTGATTTTTATTAACGTTTTTGGTATTTGGGGCGCTTTCACTTGCTCTTAGAGTGGAAATAAAAAGGCCAGCTAGCCTTGCAAATCTTTGACAAACTGTGAGCTAACATGGGTGTTTCGAGAGTAACTCTCTACTTTGACAACTCAAAAACTTGATAAATGATTTAGCAATGAATAAAAATTTACTGAATTGCCTCTCTAAACATATATACTCTTTAAAGCACCTCTATTTTGCATTTTTAAGTCACTATGAGATTTGAGATGAAGATGAAAAACCCTACCAAAAGAGAATTTTAATAAGTGTATTTTTAATGTTCCTAAATTTAACCCAAAATCTACTTTGACAGGAGCATTAAAGTTTTGGTCTGTTAAAAAACCCCAAACAACTAAATTAAAGATATCAGACCTAAATACCCAAATAGGCCATGTTTCAATGATGCAGAATAACAGAAAATAAAGGCTTGCTGTGTTAACAGGGATACTAGGACATTTTTTTGAAAAAAAGTATTGAATTGTCTCTCTGAAGTCTGTCACACCTTTATTTATTAAAAAATCAGGAACATGAAAACTAAGAGTATTTAAAATTAAATTTTTAGCTTCTGCTGTTTATGGCTCCGTGGTGGCAAGTAGGGATTCTGTCAATCTGCCTGCATCCCTTGCTCTTTGAGAAGGTTTTATTTTCCTGGGTGAATTTAATGCTTTTTGCAGACTTACTGCTCTGACAGTAGCTCTCTAGCATGTCCATTATCATCTGTGTGCTCTGCCATACTGGACATTAATATGCAAGACTCTTTAAAAAAGCATTTGTGTCAGAATGTTGCTGTGACAGCAGTGTCAGCAGCTGGGGTGAGGTGACAGCCTGAAGGGTGATTGTTCTGTTCCAGAGATCTATGGAGAGTTCTCTGCCACCTTTAAATAAATGGCATGGCTCAGTGCTTTTGCAATTTTTCCCTCACTAAGGTGCTTTTGAATTGTCATTCACACAATGTTCCAATGGATCCCTGAACAAGTGTTCATCTAAAACTGCCAGTCTTAAAACTCCATTTATTCCTCCCTTCTGCTGAGGAGTTAAAATTAAAACACGCCTCTGAATATTCTTCTGCACTCTTGATTGTTTTACTTTGTGGATGTTCACTCAAAACACTGAGTGTGTTTCCAGGTGTTGTCTTTCCAGCACCTGATTCTGCATTTTCATACATTCTGGTAAATATGTTTTTGGTTTTATCCTTGAATGCTAAATGGTGGCAGGAATGTCTTCTCCTGAACATCAGGCTCTGTGTCTCTGCCCTCCTATCTATAAAATGAAATGAAAGTGGCAAGTCTTTATTATGTGATTAAAGAAGGTGTCAAATACTGTGATAATGGCAGCTCTATGGACATTTAAGAACTGATAGCTAAGCCAGGTGATTTTCTAGTAAGTCAATTGCTATTTACCTTAGAGAAATGATTTACTGCAGTTTAGAGAATTTGTGTTAATCAGATAAGCCATCTTAATTGCACAGATAATGGCTTACTGACAAGTACAAGATAAAACATGGGATTTTAACCTTGAGTCAAAGTAGTAATTTGTAACAAATTTAAAGGCAAGTCTATAATTTTTTTATTTCTTTGCTTTGGAGAGTGGATCTCATTGCTTGTAAAAATATCCCTGACTGATAACATGATAAGACTGACATTTTACTGCCAATATCACCAGACTCTTTTGTTATACACCTCGGACTGCACTCACGGTCATCCTTTGTGCTCAAATTTGGATGCTGCTGGGTAGGTATCTTTTCAACAGCAGAAATGTAGCTTATTAACTCTTGCTGATGAAGATGCACAGAACTCTGGCTAGCAGTGTATTGAATAAAGATAGTTCTCAAAATTAACTTTTTCGACAAGGGCAGGTAGCAGTGTCTGCCAGCAACTTTCCATTTATCACCAAGGAAATTCTCTAGGATTTGGTTACTGACTTTTTGAGCCTTGAAAATGTACCAATTTGAAACTATCACAGTACAGAGAAGTAAAAACAAGTATCAAAGGGTGATTCTTCGTACGAGCAAAAAACATTTTGACTTGGAGATGAAAAGTGCCGCTCTTCTAATGCAATGAAATATCAATTTATGATTTTGATCAGCATATTGTAAGGGAGTATTCATTAAATAGGCAGAACAATAGATGTAAATGTCACAAGTGAGGTTCTTCATGACCCTGAGCAAAGCAAAGGTTTGCTTTCATGTGAATGAATATTCAGTGTGAGAAACCTTGGACAGTGCTGGAGTACAGCTGTGTACAAAAAACACCCCCAAACCCCCTATTTAATGTGAGTTGTGAGGTAGAGTTGAAGGTGATTTTGGATGAAAATTCAGGGCACAGCTGTGTATCTCATGAGGAGCAACCTAAGAGAGGATACCCAGCTAACTTTTGCTGGGTTTGTCCATGCGTTTGCTCTCTGTTGCCTTAGTCAAAAAAGTGGAAAAGAAAACTTTCAAAGCTACCATCCTTTTACCAGCAGGCTTTGTAACAGGGCAAGACTGTTACACCTATTCAGACCAGTCTGCAAGATCTTTATCTTGCTATTATTTAAAAAAAAAAAAAAAAGTGCCAGGCAAGATATTATGTGATACCTAATTCATAAAATAGCAATAAAACCATAATTTATCTGAAGTTTCACAATAGCCACAAATAGGCAAAGGAAGTGGAATAGTAAATGTGTGCATGTTTCCTAAAGCAGATAGCTGAGCAGATTTAAAGGTATGATGGTGAATTACTCCTTCTTTTATTGCAGGCATTTGGAGGAGAACCTCTTGGTTTTATACTTCTTAAATGAAAAATGAGAGTATCGTTTGTCCAGGACCTTGCATGAGTGAACTCTCCCCTGTTCACAGAGCAACAGCAAGGGACATGAGCTGCCCTCAATAACAAACAGATTAATTTCAGCTTGGATGGTCAGCTATGGCCATTTGTAAGATGGAATATCTGCTTCTGTCAAGGAAGGCATAGCATGTCACAGTCATAAACAGAGTGAAGAAAGAGGAGCAGAGGTTTGGCAGAGAGATGGGGAATTTCTGTCCACAAATACACTGTAGTATCTCATGGGTCCAGCACTCCCAGCTTCCAACATTGCTTTATCTTCAGTTTCTTTTCAGTTTATCAAAGCATGTATTTACACATATAGTTTTCTCTCCTAGCTTAAATGCTTTATGCTTTCAGTTCACAAAGAAACTGCTAATTAGACACTTTTCATTGCTTCCCTCACCTCCCCATATTTCTTCTTTTTTTATATATATAAAAAAAATTATGTTGCAGTTTACATTGGTATTTACCTTGAGGTTTCTTTCTTCAAAAAAGAAGTTTTTTCTCAGGTGATCTTGATGCTACTGTTCTTTGGCTGCCTCCTTTTTTGTTTCAAAAGCAGTCCAAGATGCAAGAATTCAGCAGCAGTCCTTTTTGTCCACCTGCAGGAGACAGTGGAGAGTGCACATCTATGTGCCTATGTAGTGAAGCAGTTTCCAAAGAAGAATAAGCTTTGCTTGAATTTTCTTGCATATGTTTTCTATTAAAACAGAATGGGTTTTAGACAAGTGTGGAAAACTATAGCTAAAGATGGGATGCATTTGAGCAGGATATTTATAACACTGGCTTGTAATGACTATTCCCTGTTAAAGAAATCCTTATATGTTTCTGCATTTCTCAATTATTAGCTTTGTGCTCATTTTTTACCCAAACAAATTGCAACTGCACTAGAAACAAGCTGTTTAGGATGGTAATTTCATGCAAGCTTAGGTTTTTTTCAGTACTCCTAGCTATTTCTTTTGAAATGAACTGTGAAATACATAAATACCAGTAGAAATGCACAGCTTGCTGTCTTGAATTGTCATTATTTGACTGTATAGCAACATTAGAGGCTTTTGGAAAAGCAGCCCTGACACAATGTTCGTGAAGTTGTATATGAATCCAAAACATCAAGTAATTTAATTTTCTTTGGTAACTACCAGTAGTATTTGTATGTGATTGTCCTAGAAGAAACTTAAGGAGCAGTTACTTTGATTCATAACATCAGCAATGCCAATGTATGTTGTTGGGGGAAGGAGCAGGGGAGATGAGCACAGGGCTTGATGTCATTGTGGGACACAGGCTGCAGTTTCACGTTTATGGTCCTGCTTTTGTTTCATCAGCTGATTCCTAGGTTTGGCTTTTGAAAAAACATTTTCTCAAGCGCATGAGTGCACTTTGTGGTTTTCTAGAAGAGTTGATAACTGTGTAGGAGGAGATTGTGTCTGGCTGTGTGTTACTGGGGTGTCATGAAGGAGTCAATGAGTGCTGGAGGAGCTGTGCTGTCAGTGCAGGAGAGCTGTTAGCCCTGTGAGCTCTGCTTTCCAAGGAACTCAGGCAGCTCTGGGTGCTCAGGTGCCTCGTGCCAGCTGGTAGGGACAGATGTTAAAGATGTATGAACAGAGTTTAAGTTCAGCTAGCCTGCAGTCTTCACCTCCACAAATAGATTTGAAAATCTCACTCAAAAGGGGTCACATTTGATAGAAACACTGTGAATTCATACACTGGGTTCTTCAAATCTCGGTGGTAAAGTTTAAGTTTATTAGGGGACCGAGGTGCTGTGAACCTATCATAGTTTTACTTCAGTATTTGCAAATCTAGTCACTGTACCCAGAGCCACAGACCAGCCTAGGGATCTCAGATCTATATACAAAAAAGGAAAAAGAAATGCCTGGCACAGGCATTTAAGCTGTTTAGTATGAAACTCTGGCAAGGGTCCGTTTCTGTTTTTTTTAAACATTGTACTTCCAAACTTTGAGGTTTGGTGATTTCTGATTTTGTTGTTTTGGTTTTTCTTCCCCTTTTTTCCCTGTGCTCTGACTCCCTCCAGGTTACAAGGGAGTAGCTTAAAAATTTCTTTCTTTGAAAATATGACAGATGTTAGTACCTACTTTGCACAGCCCTCTTCTTTTGCGTCCAGTTATTAAGTTATGGAATCAGCCACAGAATGTGATGTTAGCAGTTGCCTACATTACCTCCCAGTACTTTGGAGGAATATTCTCTATTTCTTTCTCTCCTCTAGTTTTGGAGGTTCAGCCCAGACTGGGATGCAGTTGCTGTGTGTAGTGGTTTAATATGATGGGTGATTGTGAAGGATGTGGGACGAGGCAGACTTTCATAACCAAATAGAAGTTACTTCACTGAGGGTTTTAAACTATGTGAAGCTGAACACACTGTGAACATGACTTTCAGCATGTTTTAACTACATAGATGTTAACTGGAGGAGGGACTGGAACTGTCCCAGTCTTCAGCAAGCATTCTGTGTGTGATGTGATCAGCGTTTTAGTCTAAACATGATGATCTCTAATGTTTTTAAAAACTTACATGTTCTCCTTGGTCCTAACTGTAATAGAAGACATAGCTAGCACATGCTAGCTTAGAAACTCTCCTATGTATTAGCCTGTATTTCAGTACTTCTCACTAAATTACTCTAGGATGAATCACTTGCCAAAATCTTGAAATAAGACTGGTAATGACTGTAATGGCATGCAAAGCCTGAACGTTTCTCCTGAATAGTTACTGTAATGAATTATTTGAACATACACTGGAAAGAGAGTGATGAGGAGATTAACTTGTCATAAATATGATTTCGGTTCCCCTGCTTTTGTGTCATATCTGTGCTTTTAACTTCATGCCACAACTTAACCAAAATGGTTGGATTCTTCAGGCTGCATCCAGATAAGCTAAAGGAATGTAATGTTTGGAGATTCATTTAGGACAAGTGAGAAAGTGGATACTGCCAACTTTTCTCAATTTTGAAAACTGTTGAAATCACTTAATAAAGCCCATCTGATCTGTTTAAATAAAACTGAATACCGTCCTTGAGGCTAACCAGTTAAAGTGAGGAATCTGAATGCATTAATATTAATGAGAAATCTATTGATTTTAATACTAGGGGATTGTGTTCAGTATTATGAATTTTAAGTCTTTGTGAAGTGAATGACACTTTTTAAACTCTAGTTAAGTGAATGACACTTTTGTGTGTCATTGTTTCAGAAGTATGTAAAATGTTAAATTGATTATGAGAAACTAAATTATTATAAATATTTTTGGTAGTGATTTTTTTCATCATATAACCTTTAGCATTGGAACTAAATGCTGGTAGGAATTGGATGTACAAGACAAGAAAGTCAGCATATATAGCCTGCATAGCAGTCTGTATACTTAGAGTTTATACAGAGTTCTGGTTCTCCTTTGAGGGACAGTTGTGGGACAAGGGACCCCAAATTAAAGTATAAAAGTATGGACTTTACATCCTGCAGATAAATTAGATTTAAATAATGACATCACATTGTATGCCTCATTTCCATAAGAGGATGATCTCTGCTAATTTTGTATTGATCTTTTACTTTAAAAAACATACCCCAATGAAAACAAAAAGCCCAAAAGCTTTTACAGTCAGAAGAAAAAAAAAACAAAAAACCCAAACTGATTTCAGAGACTTACGGAACTATTTGGAATGTCATAGTTCAGATCCCTTGAGGAAAAGTTGATTACATTTTTCATTTATAATAAATTGGAATGAGCCTGTTGAGAGGACTGTAGCAAAGGAAAAATCTAGCAGGAGTAATGAAAATACAGAAGCATGTGTGGGGAGATGAAGGCACATCTCTTGTCATTCTTTTCATGCAGGTTGTTCCCTGGTATCTACCCAGAATTTTCTTGGTCGTTTTGGTCTAAGTGACATCTGGGGTTTTCACTTCATCTTAATCATCTTTGGAACGTCAGTAATCAGCTTTTGAACTTCAATTAAGGTTAATGCACTTTGAGGGAAGTACATGAAGTGGTCTTCTGGGACCTGTTGAGCATATGTGCACAATGGTATGGCTGATGCACTTTTCAGAATTGGCCAAGTATACTTTGGTAGAGGAGAAAAATGATGGCTTTTGTTAAACTCTTGTGCCTCTGTAACAGATCTGCTAAATATGATGAGTTTTTACTCTAAGTGGATCTAAACCTATTTCTGAAATTGGTGTGCTTTGTTTGGAGATTTACCTTCAGAATACCTAATGAGTCTTTTGGCCTTTGCCTTTTCTGTCAGCAGCACTTTTTACAATGTGATTATGAAAATGCAATGAATGCAGTAAATGTAACTGGAAAAAATTCAGAAGGTTAACAAAAACTTGCTGCTGTTTTGAGACCTGAAAGTTTCGAATACGTTCCCTCCCCATTAAAGAAAATACAAGGGAGGGTTTGAAAATCATCTGCCAGTAATTAAATAAATAGGTTCTCCAGGTTGCTGTAGAGCATTCAGCTCTTCCAGAGGAGAAACAGTGATGCCAGCATAGCAGTGACCATATTCCATGTCAGGGAATACCTTCTTTTGGCTGTATCTATCCATTCAAGCAAGGACTGTGTGTGAAATTCTGAAAAGTTACTCCTCCTGTGAGTCAAAAGCTCAGGTGTCCAGTCATCTCTTCCACCAGAACCAGTTTATTTTTAAGAGCTGTTCTGTGTTTACCTGTCTGTGGTAGACCCCAGAGATGAACTCTGTAGCTGTTAAAAACAGAACACTCACAAAGCTCCCCAGGTGCTCCATCATCCATCTGAAAGCAGTGAGACAGGCAGAAATCTTGTTCTGATTCCATCTAGTTGATCAATTGGCTAATGGGACGTGAAATACAGAATACTCTTGTCTGCAAGATGTTTGCCATCTGTCTGTCCTTTGGAAGCAGATGAACATGTCTGAGTTCCTTGGGAGAGAACACGCATAAAGCCTTTCTGCTGGCTCTGAGCATCTGACATTTTTAAGTTCTTGCACAGTGGAGTAAGAATTAGGCTGACTGAAATCCTTAGTGTTTGACTCACTGGTGCTTGTGAACTGGAGGAAAAAGAAAGCTCCTCTTATATCTTGTTACCATTATTTTGTCATAATGAACCAAATAATAGGACTGGTTTCTGCAGAAGAGGAAGCTCTTGTTTGAAATTACTCCTTTTGTTTGGGCAGTATAAACTTCAGTTTGTTCAATGAGTCATGTAATCCGTTAATACCTAGCAGCATAATTAAGCATAATAAAAAATAATTGTTTATAAGTAAATATGCTGACAAGTGCAATATTGTTTAAAATTACATTGTTCCTAATGCTTTAAAAGACAGCTGGAGAACTATTTTTGTGGAACGAGTACATTTTCTTTTTGTCTGGGGTTTTTAAAGGTTGTTCCATTATCAACTTGTCTGAGGATTTATTGGTGCTCACAACAATTTTAAAACACGTTTCCTTCATAGTTCTATTTCAATACTGAAGTTTATTCGTGTTATACTTATTGATGTTGATATTTCTTCCTGCTGTGAAACAAAATTTAGTGATAACCTTGCCTAAGGAATTGTTTTTGCTGTCAGCTGAGTGATATCCCCTTGTGATCTGTTTACTCATCTCTGTTTTAATTATTTTCCTATTGAAAGGAACAGATTATTTCTGTTACAGGCAATGGAAGAGTAAAATTCGCCTAGAAATGTTTCGTGAAAACTGCTATGAAATGCATGAGTTTCATATAGATTTCCTTCTTCCTGGCCTCTCTTTGATATTGTTATTTGTAGCAAAACAGTACTGTATGCTTGTCCTTGGTTTCTGGGAATACTTTTTTTGGCAGATCTACTGCATGAGAAATACTTTACCTGTAGTCTGAAAGACTTCTTCTGAAAGCACTTGTCACAACAGTACTAGCCTTATGCTGCTTGAGAGAGGGGAAGAAAAATATAGGCATGTGTGACTGGTACTTTCCTGGTGCTTTCAGGAGCTTGGGGAGAGCAGGGTGATCTCAGTCATACCACAGGAACGTCTTCATCCTTCACATTGGGGTGTCCCTGCCCATTCCATCCACAGAAGGAACATCAGTATGTTGGAAGGTGAGCTCCTGTTTAGGGCTGTGGATTCCAGCCGTTTCGGTGTTTGCCCAGATCATTTCTGTCTTCTCTTCACTCTCACCAGGTGAGCCCCAGTGACACCTCTGGGCACTTCACTCTCACAGTGCCCTGGCTGCAGGCTCAAGGGCCAGCAGAGCTGTTGGGCTCTGTCCCATTGAGAATATTGTCATCTCTACAGCAGTGCCTGCTTTGGTGGTGGGAAGATGGGAATTTTAGAAGACCAGCTGTTTACCAATTTGCCCTGCCCCATCCTCTGCAAAGTTGAAAAACTGCAAGAAGTAATTTTGTATTTCTGCAGGTTCACCTTCAGGAGGAAAGTATGGCTGCCACTTGGCTCTGGATAATGAATGTTTTTGAAAATGTAGTGATGGATAAAACCTTAAAAGTAAAGTTTTCCAGTGACTGGATGTTTTGCTTTATACTCCATTTGTACTTCTGTGAATTGTAAACACAAGCGAAAGCTAAGAACTTCAGCTGGCAGAAAGATTTTTAATTTTGGTGAGGCCCAGGGTGCTGCGTTGGTTTTGAGTTACTTTTCCTGCAAGTTTTTGTAGTGCTAAATTCTATTTAAATGCTGTTGTGGTTTACAGTCCTACAGACCGTTCTATTATTGTTTATAAACATAAAGGGCATATGGGTTTTCATAACCATGATTGAATGCTTGCTGCTTTCCTAACATGACAGTGTGAGTTTGGGTCTGCACAAAAACATGTTCATTGATGTGTCATTTTTTAATGATTTTTCTGTTTCAAAGGAAAAGGGGTTGTGGCAAGTTAGTGTTTTGGTTACCTTCATACCAAAGGAAGGGAAAGTGCCTCCTGATATTAAGATGTTTACTTGGGTTTGTCTATTACTTAATGCAGTCTTGTATTATCATAAATTCTTTTGTTATGCCCCATGTCGTAATAGGGCAATATTTTCTAATATTAGAAAATTTAGACCAAAACTCCACTAGAGTCCAAATCAGAAAAATACTTACAAAGCTGCTATTATATTCCAGTTTTTCATCTTTCCTTCAGAAACAACTTTATAAGCTTAAGTTTCATTTCAAGCCAGTGAATCACACATTCCTGTGTGCTGTGGCCCTTTTGAAACAGGCTTTAAGACATTTTGTTCTTCCTTCTTTAAGGAATGTTACCCAGTATGCTTTAAAGGCTGAGAAGGGGAAGAATCTGAATCTTCATGTCTTCTGAAGCCAAATTTGCCTTTGTAGGGAAAACTGCATGTGTGTGCAAGGGAAGGGACAGATTGGACTTGGATTTTTTTATTATGGGGAGTGGACGGGTGCAAGTTGGACTTTTTAGGGAGGTTTTGTTGTAATTATTTGTGGAATGAAGAAGAGATATAAAATCAACGATTCAGACCAGGTAATTGTTTAGCCCATACCATTCAAAGGGACCGGACTGGGGGAACACCAAGTCCTCAGGAATATTTCCAAGAGGAAATAAGAGACAAAGGAGATGAGTTATGTTCATGGCTTGTTTCTTTCCCTTCCTAAGTGTGTTCTCTTGGCTTGTCTGAGACAGCTCTAAATTTAGAAAACATATCAAACCCCCAGCATTCTGAAGGAGCCTGTAGGCTTGTGAAGGCGCCTGTGTGGAAGTGCAGTGTTGTTTCAGGAGGCAGGGAGGGCTGCAGCTTGTGCTGGCAGCTGGATTCTGCCACTCCATTCTTCACTGCCTTTGCTGCATCAGGCAGAGGAGACAGCGACCAACATGACTGTCAGTGTTCAAAAGTAATCACTCAGTAATCTCAGCTTCAAATCTTGCCACTCCCCAGTCCAAATACCAGCCAACACCACGGCCACCAAGGCCACTTGTTTCACTGCACCCCTCGCCATTCTGCAGTTTCCTCCTTGCTGTGACAGGAGCCGACCATGCAGACCAAGGGGTTAATGACAGTGAAGAAGAAAAAAGGGGATGGTGTTTGCTTTCTGTGTGACTGCCTAAAGTTTGATATGACAGCTTAAATACTCACCTGCCTGGGACATATGCCCGTGTCAGTGTTCAGACTGTGGGTGTCATGTCTCCTGCTCAGGGCGTTCGTCTGTCGGCAGAATATTTTAGTGTAATAAGATTTTCTAAGCTTTTTCTCTTTTTTCTTTTTCTTTTGCCTCTGTCCTGAAGGAAATAACCTGATATTACCCAGATTTTCCCTCGTTTGTACCTGTCAGAACTCTTCACTTTTTTTCAGTTAACCATATTGTGAAATCCTCTGCAAGTTTTTTTATTTCCCAGTAGGGTTTGGATTCTGGACAAAGCTGAAGAAAACTCTTTGGAGTAAGGTGGAGAAACATTTTTTAACTAGGTGTGTCTTCCTGAGTGATGAGTAATGGAATGGCTTGGTCCACATTCCTATTCCCTAATGCCTCTGATTGTTACAATTGCTTTACCCTTGAAAGTCAAGTGGTTTATTGGGAGGACTCTCCTCTTGTGCACAGGGCTCCCTGCACCAGAATGGGAGTCTTTGACTTGCCTTCCTTTTGGCTCTTTACAAGTTTTAAACAGACACTGGTCTGTTCCAGTGGTTTCGTGCACTGAGATTGTCAGTAACTCAATTGTTTTCTGCCAAAAAGACTATCTACTTTCCATTGCCAGAGAACAGCTTGCTTGCTCCTAAGCGTTTTATTCCTTGTCATTGGAATATTGTGAACAAAAATACTGCAGATATGTCTTAACATAACTTTGCTTTTCTGCTGAAAACCCACCAGTGCTGTGTACGACCCTTTGATAACAACCCTTGTGCCCCAAGCCCCACTGAGGAGGTTGAAATGAACCTGGTGCTGTTTGGCTTGGTCTTTTGTAAATAACAAAGTTTTATGGAGTATTTAATCATCTGCTTTTTCAGTGTCTGAAGAGTTGAGGATGTTGTTCATATCAGAGTTTAAGGGAATTGCAAATGTGGTTACATGTAGCTAATTCTGTTTCCCTATTTAATAACGTTTTCTGTGTTAAGTGCAAGTACACTGATTAAAGTGTTTTGATATTGTTTGTTGCCTAAACCACATCTGTGTTTTGTTGAAATTGAAATTATGAACATAGTTTTGGCAATACTGCCCATTTTTAGCTAAGTAGTCAATAAAAGTTGGCTTTTATTAGCATAGGTCACTTCAATGGTAAGAGATCCTTGCTCATGAGGAAGAGAGATACACTTAGTTACACTGTGTTTTAAACAAAATACTTGAATGGTGATCTCTAGAAATGTGGCCAGCCAGCTGCCCTGTGATGTGCCTGCAGAGTTTCTATTTAGAAGATGCTCTATGCAGTAACCATCTCAAATATGTTCCTTAAGTCTCTTGGATGGGGACAGGAATACACAGAAAAAGGCATTCCCAAAAAGGACATGTTATGACCCCATCATGGAGGACAACTGAAGTGTTTGGTCTAGTGCTGTGCAAGACAACTGCCAGAGGTATCTCAGAGGGGAAAGGAAGGTTTTTACTCAAAACAGACTGTGATAATCTGTGAGGGTGAACACCCTGAACAAAGTTGTGCTACTGCTTATGTATCCCAAGCATATCTAACACAGCGTTCCTGTGTTAAACCTGTAAGCTAAACACACTTGTAGTTGCTTAAAAAGCTGAAATTCTCGTGTTCTTCTTTATTACCATATTTCAACTGAGCTGATTGTCCTCACTTACACTGGTGAAAGGCCCACACTGTGCCTGCCCTGTCAGGAGAGCTCCTTGTTCCTTCTCAGCTTTTGGGGACACTGATGCATGTTGGAATTCCCCCAGCAATGCCATTGCCTTTCCTGGTGTGCTGCTAAAACCATTCCTAGGACTTGAGAGCCCCCATGGGTCTCTTTTGGTTTTTCTGCCTCCTGTGTATGCACAGATTTCTGTGTGTGCTGATGATAGTGAGGGCAGGGGATGGCTGTGGGGCTGGGTGAGGCACCAGATGCCTGGGCTTGGCATCAAAATCATGCCATGGAATCTGCGTGGATGACTCCTGCCTGTGCTTATTGTGTTGTGCCCTCCCTTCTTAAATGCTCAGTAAAATCTGTGAAGCAGTGATCTGGTGCATGTGCTTTAAGGAACAAATGGTTGGTCTTATATCCAGGGTGCTATATGAGTTGAAGTAAACAGAAATTGCTCCTTTATTCTCACAGGACTGTGTGGAGAAGTATTCCTGCTGCATCAATGATTAATGGAAAATAAAATTGAAGTTTTGTTGTTTTGTTGAGGTTCTTTTGGTTTGTTGTTTGGGGTTTTTTTCTAGCTGTAATCTCCAATGTGTTCCAATCTGAAAAGTATCAAATATTTACATGGAAATTTGGATAATTGTTTTCATTGGTATTGAATTTACTTGAAGAAGAGGGGTGAGCACCACAAGAAGCACTCATGCTGCATAAAGTATCTTAAATGAATTTTTCATCTTAATGCTGACATTTGAAATACTAGCCTAAGTTCTGTTTTTATTCAAAGTAAAAGTATGTTCTAGTTGATTAAAAAATCATCTGGTAGCAAAGTGTTTTGATTTTGTTTTTCCACCATCCCCTTTTCTTTAACTCGACTGGAGAGCAGAGAAAGAGAAAGGGCACTGGTGCAATTTTTGCTTGGAAGATCTGAACAGAATGAAAAGTAGTAATGGGAATTACATGTGTTTGTAAAAGTAAAAGCTGTGTGGTGGAGAATGGGATGGTGTTGAATAGCTTTGGATGTGGTGGATTTTGGTTTTTTTGAGTTGGTAAACAATAACATTAAAAATAGTACTGTGAATCAAAAATTAAATAAGTGTTTAAGAGTGGATCCATGTTTTTAAGGGAACAAAATACAGAAATTACTGTAAAATCTGAGCAAAGTGGAGCAAGGATGTAATAGCACTGATAGAAGGCAATTTTATCAGTATTAAGCCCCAGAGTGAAGAAAAGTCTATATATTATGATTTTTTTCCCCCCCAGTGTCAAGCCCATGTGAAGACGAAAGCGTAGCTTGAAATAATCTGACAGCCTAAATGACATAAAAACCGGGCAGTGCGAATGTGAACTGAGTGTTTTTACAGAGTCTTGTAGTCAGCATTCATTTTAAAGCTTTCTTTCCAACCTATTTGTGTGTGGCATTTGTCTTCATGTAAATGTATAATGCCACCTGCTCTGTGCCTCTGGAATCTTCAGGAGAGCAGCTTAAAGGAACCTTAAAATGTCTTTCTGTGTGAAGCACCACTGGGTGTTTTGACCATAGATCTTCTCAAAGCTGAAATTACTTCCTCAGCAAAGCACATCCCCAATTTCTCAGAATTATTTCAGAATTCTTAAAATCACTTGCAGTGTTTTTAATATGAAGATAAATAGAACTTCAATTATAATAATGGAATTTTCTGTTTTCTTTTGTGTGTTGTTCTGCAGGTTAAAGTGGGTAGGAAAAAACCAAAACCCAGAAGCATCATTGTCTGGGTAGATTTTTCAACATGAATCGTGCTTTTAGCAGGAAGAAAGGTAAGTAATTTGGTTTATATTTTGTGGAGACATAAATTCCCTGGAAAAAATCCTTTAGAATATTAAGAATTATATAAAGAAAAACTTAATCATTGCATTGAATTATCTAGATAAAAGTGAGCAGCCTTCTAGAAGATATACAAAGCAATGCATTCCTGATTGGTAGTTGCAGAGCTTTCTCCATTCTGAAAGTTGAATTTTGTGTATTTTTTTATTGCAGGATGTGTGCACACACACGCATATAAATACATCAACATAAAATACACATTCTGTTTTCTATTTTTGCCTGTGCACACCAAAGGAGGTGCTGGAGGGTTTTAGAACTTCTAAGAGTCAGTGACTTTTCTTTATATATATATTCATAGGATTCTTATTCTTGGAGAAGCTATGTTTTCAAACTGTGTTTAATATACTTGAAGTATCTCATGCAGCAGGATATTTTTAGCTGTAAGAAGCTATTCTGGATTTGTAGCAATCTGAAATGGCATGCTTTCCAAAAGGATGTCAAAGCACTAAATATTCGGAGTTATGTATGTTGCTTCTCTGGCTTGCTCAGTCTCTTTTTGTGGACTGTTTATGATTAAACATAAGTCTTTAAAAGGAGCATTAGAGATGCAGCTTTCTTTTTTTTACTGACAGCTTTGTTGCTATTTTCCCTATTTTTTTGTAGGTAAGAAAATACTCCATAGGTCTCACTTATTTATTTTCCATGTTTTCTTCTAAAGGTCCTTTAAAGTGTGGCACACACTGAGATGAAGCCCTTGCATGTATAAGTAGGTGTAACCTCAGTTGGACTGAGGGTGAATATTTTGTTTATATAACAAACATTTCTGCTTTGGTGTCAGTATCAGAGCTGGAAATAAAAGGAATCTGGGTACTTAGGCCAACATGAAATGATAGCATCACTGCATCCTTGTGTGTCCAGTGCATTTGTTTGTTAAAGCCAGACTAATTAAGGTAAGAGGAGCAGTCCAGAATATCAGCACTTGATCACTAAAGGAAGATACACTTACAAAGGCTGACAAATAGGATGAAAGATCTTTAATACCCTGACAGCAGGAGGAAATAAGCTTAAACCCATAGGGTGTGTCCTTCTTAAGCACTGATGTATTTCCTTTTGTAGGTAATTGTAACATTGGTATCAACAGATCTGTACCTTCCAAGTGCTTGATAGTGTTGCCAGACTTCTTCCAGATCATTTAAGAAACCATTTCATTATTCTTTAATTTTGGATTGATTTATCACGACTGAGAAAGAAACTTGGGGATTTTTTTGTCTAGCAGGCTATGTAATTATTTTCCTTTTCTTTTTATTTTTTTTTTCCTAATACTTCTGATAATGTTTGAAGCTCCGGCTGCCACATTTCAGAAACATACCAGTTGTGCTTTACTGGATATTTTCTCAGAGTTTTGCTTGGTTCCAGAATGCTAAAATGCTCTATCACCATTTCATATTGCCCTTGGCAGTTTCTGCATCTTCCCTTTATCATCAGGTTGTTAAGTTGTATCCTCAGTTTCCTGGGATCATTTGAGGGGATCTCAATTAACTTCTCTCTGTTTTCATTTCTTCACAAGAAAATTCTTAATAATTTCTTACTAAGCCCTTACCTAAATTTTTTGGAATTTCATTGTATTCAAAGACATTTGCTTTGTTGTTCAGTTAATTTTGTGTGTAGTTTTCTTTACCCCAACAAGAAAAAAGTATCATATAAAAGCTGTCAGGCACAATGAAATGCAATAAGTGTAGATACCGAATAATGATTCAGAACTTGAGGACACAGAGGAATTCAATGCTGTCATCCATTTATTTTACTCATAGTAACAGTCATGATGTTTCTATTCTCATACACTAGGAAAAAAAGCAAGTTTCAGTTAAGCAGTTTTCAAGAATAAGTGAAAATTACATATTTTTAATGCAAATTTCAGTTCAGAAGAACTCAGCTCTATCAGTGTTCATACATAATAACTGCATTTAAGAACAGTTTCAGTAGCTGAACTTCCTTTGTAGTATTTGATTCCCCCCCCCCAGATCTCATGGATACAGTTATTTCCATTTCTTGATGGGTTATTTAGGGTTTCTTCTGTCCACAAGAGTGTGGATAGTTAGAGACATTAACTGTGTGACTGCTGTGGCTTCCCAAGCAGCTCTTGCTAAACCTAAACCAGTTTCCAGCTGACTTTGCTGGGAGGGTTTGCGTGCATTACATTTCCACCACTCTGTTACCTTGAAGCTACAAAAACAAAGCCTTAAATCTATAGGATTGTGAGGGGAATTTAAATAGATGTGGGTGATACTTTGATAATAGCAAGAGAACTGGGCAGATTTACAGAATAGACATTCCCTCATGTTCACTGTGATGATCAGTCCTTTGACAGGATGCACACAGAGAAGGTAGCTGCTCAAGCCATAGCTCCCATCTTCCTGAACTGGGCACTAGAATGGCTGGGACTGTGCTGCTCTTGCTGATGATGAGCTCTGTTCTCATGCCATCACCTGATTCAAGCAGCAATTTTTTTCTTCTAAATGTTCAGGAAATTATTTAATTTACAGACATTGGTAGACAAAGGAAAAGAAGAACTAAAAGCAAGCTTTATCCAGCCCCCCCCCCCCCCCCTTTTTTTTTTCTTCTGTTGTAGGCTGGATAGCAACCTGTGCTTTCACAAAAGAATTACCATGAAATGTGAGTTGCTAAGACAGAAAGTGAGCTCTTTTTAAAATTAATCCTGATCCTTTACAGGCAAAAATTTCTTATAGATAGATGTGTGGCATGAGTGTTTTCAGAGAGAATCTGTTATGGGAGCAGCAGTTTTGTCATAAATCAGAGCAGTGCTTTTGAGAGCACACATCTCCACTTTGAACATTACCTGTCCTTCATTTTAAGGCACAATTTTTCACTACAGGTATCATATCTGCAGCCAGTACTCAGTGTAAGTTTATTTTTGAGGGCCATGGTTTGGACATGAAATAGCCACTTCAGCTGCCAAGGTGTGCTGAGTGCTCTGGCCTTAAAAAAGTGGTGCAGCCATTGCCTGTCTGACTGCCCAAGATTTAGTACAAACCAGAACTGGTGAGTTTGCTTGTATTTCAGTTGGAATTAATTTTACTTGTTGTTTTGGTTGAAACCTTAATTGATATGCTTAAATCTCAAACTGAAAAAAATCAAGCTGTTCATCTTTCATCCTAACAGTGACAATGAAAAATGTAAGAAAATGTGAACTTTAAACAAATTCAGCTTGTTTCAGAAAGTACTTACACAGGTAAAGATAGATAAATGGAATCCTTTGACAGTCCAAGTTGTGATATCTGGTCTCTTCTGTTACCCATGTGTAACAGGGAAACAAACTGTAGGCACCAGTATTGACAAAAAGGTTCATTTTGGGTTTAAAGCTGGTATCAGCACTTGCTGGTATAAGTTGTATGTTGAAATATGGAAAAAACAAACTTTCAGAGCAACAGACCCTCTCTCTTGACTTCAGTAGAGTTTGGTTCGACTAACAAAATAGGTGTGTCATGGAGAAAATTCTGTATGACTCCTCAAACTGTACAAAAACAAGTATTCTGTTTTCCATTCACTGATCAATGAGTACAGTAAATTACAGTGAAAAGATAATTACATTTTCTTTAAGGATCTCTTTCCTTCTCACACCAAAGCAAGTTGATGAGCAATATGGATGTTCATGTTCTTTTCTTGTTCTGACAAAACTTTTGAAAATGTTTGTGTATCTGTCACCCTATTGGAACCTTGGTTTTTATGTGATCCAGTTTTGAGGAAGGAAATTTGAAGAGTCCTCTTTACTTTTCAGTTTTTCCTTTAAAGTCACATGTGGTAGCATGCTCACTTTGAAATGCTGTGGTGCAAAAAGTCTGTAGTGCAGATGGAAGTCTGTTCAATTTGAAATATGGTTGCATCTTGATAAATTCCGTCACTCTTTTAAGTAGCTTAGGGATATTAATGTAATTCTCCTGTAAGAGATCTCTCTAAATGCTTTATTGTTATGTAAATTTTTCTCATTCTTAGTTTATTTGTATCTAAACTGAATTACTTACTTGTTCTTAATTTAGACTGGATTTTGTGATGTGATTTATTTGCATAAACAAAATAGAAAACATTAACTGTGCAGGTTTTGTTTTGCTTATTTTTTTAGTGAATGGAGTTGCCTTGCATAAATGAATTTGGCACATTTTACTGATCCTGCATCCTTCTATTAAAAGATGCTAGTGTAACCGGTCCATATAAATAGGCAAAAATGACTAGTATTTGCTGGCTTTTGCCTCATCAGAAATGTGAGAGAAAACTACTGTTCCTTCCAGACATGGAAATATTTCCTGAATAAGAAATGACTGTAATCCAAACCCTCTATGAGCACAAGATTGAAACTTTCTGAGTGACACAAAGCAGTGCTAAAAATGTAGATATATATATGTCTACTGAATTATAGTGAGTAAAATGGGTGATGTTGTGCAGGATGTAGCAGTTGAATTTAGTTTTTTCTTTATTGTGCCCAATGGTCCTCCTACATCCCATAAAGAATGTCAGCCTTAGTTTTCTTATGACATGAAGTTCAATGTATGTGGGAATCTAAATTTTCTGGGATTTTTTTTCCCATATGATAGCGGTTAATAAGGTGGATAATTGCTCCCAGTTACCAGCTCCTGAGATGTCTTTACAATGCTAAATGGAATATATCAAAATAATGTGTTTTAAATCATAAGTTTCAGCAATAACATTTCTGTGCAATGGCTTTTTATGAATCTTATTTATGAAAGTGTAGACAGGTGCATTTAATGGGCAGGGAGTAACATAAAAAATGCAGTCAAAGGTTACAGGATGCTCTTTTATGTGAATGGACTTGTTATAAGATGATCTTTATTTTTATTGTAAACATATGCTGCATTACGGAAATGAAAGATATTTTGGTTTATATTTTATCTCTTAATGAGAAGACAATATGTGAAGCCTTAAAAAAGTGATGGGGATAAGTGTAGTCCTAAAGTAAATACTTTCCTTCTGTCGAGTCTATTTCACATCAGTGGTTTAAACAAATGGCCTATTATGTGCTGGACTTACACATTAAGAGTAATGATAAAAATCATAGAGGGTATACTCACAGAGTTTTAAAGGAATGTAAGCTGCCACAAGCTCCTCCACTGGGGTCTTCAGATATTCTTGTGGATGCACTTTATTCTTTCATAAAAGCATTTCACCTTACAGAGAGAGAGGGGGAAAAAAGAATCCCCGAAAACCAACAACCCAAGAAACCAAACCTAGGTCTAAATTTCCACTTCCATACTGAAAAAAAAAAAAAAAAAAAAATTTGGTACTTAATGTTTGTAGGATTTTCCTGAACAATTTTTTTTTTTTTTTCTTTTTTTTTTTTTTTCAGGAGTGAAGGGTAGGAGGAAAAGAGGATGTTTGTTTGGTATAACAAATATTTCTGTATTCAGCTGGTCTTGACACAAAAATCATTGAATAGTTTTCTAACACCTCCACAAAGAAGTCATCTGTATTCCAATTACTGTTTCTTGTCTTTCTAAGTGTGGGGTCGTGTGGAAAACCAATATTCAGTGGCCAAGTCCCTTTTTTGCATTGATTTCTGACTCTGTTTTTTGAACTTCTGTTTGACCTGCAGGTTTTCCGCCTTCATTTGGCAAAGACCCAGTGGTCTTCTCTTGGTGGGACTCAGTCTGGATGTGCTCAGTCTGACACTGTGTGTGTCTGTAAACATTTGTGTGCCACTGGACGCATATTTGTGGTAGTATATTCACATTCTGAAAGCAGAAGGGATATCTCTAATTGTTTAGGGAGGAAAAAGGTTACAGTATGTCTTTAGAGGAGGCATGCAGATGAGGAGTGTGCTTTGGAAACCTTCTCTGAAGGGTTCTTGGCTCTGTGCAGCTGAGCCTGATTTTTCTTTCCTTTCTGGTCCCATAAGAATAGGAGGATAATTTCCTGTTGCTTATTTTATCTGCGTTATCTTCAAAAAGGTATTGCAGAACTGATCTTATCTCTTGCCTGCTATAAGGAATATTCTAGGCAGGTTAACAGTGATATTTACAACATAACTATTTGTTACTTCTCCAAAACCTCAGCAGCTCCTTTCCAGAAGATGTGTGCTGCTGAACCACAAGCACAAATACTGGCTTTGCAATGGGAACAGCCTGGAAGATTCTGAAGCTTTTTGGCTTCTGCCCTGATAAAATTTACACAGCCACAGCCTAAATACTTGAGTTGCACAGGTACACTGTGAGATAATTGGATGAGTATCTAGTTAAAGGCAAAATATCTTATCCTGTGTGAAATAAATTACGGATGTAACAACCAGACCTTGATAGGAATAATAATGGATACTTGATTTCATAAGAATTTGTCTTACAAAGCTATAGGAAAATTGCAGAGAGCATCCAAAATGGATCACTCAGGGAAACACTGTTTTATGAAATCAAATCCTTCTGGCACTAAAAGGATGTGCCTTAGGTACATAAGCAAGAGGAAGCTATAGATATGCATATTTTAATTGCCCTCATTGGTTGCTCAAACTCCTTTCTTTTCCTTCCAGTTTGAATTTTAAAGAAAGCTCCACTTAAGCTTTTATATCACATTATTTCAGTGTTCTGGAATCAGAAAATTAAAATTCTATTTTAATTGTGTATTGAGATTGTAATTTATGCTTCGTTTCTTTTGTTTTGACCTATTTACATAACATTCTTTAACAGCAAGAAATTCTTCAAAAGTTTGCTTTCTAAACATTTTTTACAAGTTTAAGTGATACTCCTCCAAATTTATTTATGGTAATACTGGAATAGTTCACTGAACTCTCTTTCTACAACAAGACTACAAAGTGAAATATGGAGTTGGAGGTTTGATCTCTACAGATATCTTAGTGAAAACTTGCAAATGTGATCACTTAAATTATGTTACAACAGTAACGTCTTTTTAAACTTCAAATAGAAGCCCTTATCTGAGACAGTGGAGTTTTGTAACTAGTACAAATATGAGGTATGGGCTAAATAGTTCAGATTTATTTTTCTTGGTTTTGTTTCCTTTGGTTTAGGAATATAAACTTGTTAAAAGTTCTTAACATCAACAAATTAACAAAAGCTAAGATTTGCTAATTGCTGGTCAGTTGCACTAACACTTTCATCCTATTCCTTTGTTGTCAAAACTTACATGGCATCCCTATCTCAAAACCAAATAGTATAAAATGTGTAGGTTATGCAGTGAATGTTACTGTTGAAGGAAATGCAAATACTAGGCTTATTTTCATTTTGTAACTATGCCAACTCAGCCTTCTGTGACACACTTTTTGCAATTACAGCAATCAGCTGTTTAAAACCATTTACAAGGTCCTAAATATTAGGGGAGAAGGACACAGGCAAAGCATTCTGCCAAGCTCACTGTGTTCTAGGAAGATACAGCTCTTTTCTTTACAAAGAGCAAATGTGCATCCAAAGCATATCTTATGATTGGGGGGAAAAAAAGAAGAAAAAATTAACAAAAGTAACTAATTTTGAGCTATGTTTATTATGGGCATTTTCTGTATATGTTTCTAGGGAAGGCTCTGACTCATAATTTCATTTGCTTAGTCATAGTAACCTGTTAATAGCTTTAATAAATTACTGCTCTCAGACACCCAGACTTTACTCAGTCATTGCTCTAAAAGGTGGCAGGAGGAAATGCTGCAGGTGAGCAATGCAATGATATGGGTAGATTTGTTGGTTAATAATTTTTGGTATTACATTCTGATGAAAACTCTGGTGCCAAGCATTAAGTCTCAGGCCTCAGCCTATCCATTCCTGTGTTACCTGCAGTGAAGACAGAAGATAGATTCTACCTTGCTGGCTGACCAGCATAAGGGAGTCTTTGTGAGCACCTGCCTGTTTCTACTGCAGTCAGAATAAAGGAAATTATTTATCAGGTTGACAGTTCTTTCATGTGCTGTTGTGAAAGTTTTCTTTCTCTACAGAAAAATAGATAATCTAGGAATAATGAAAGAGAGAGTGCTTATGTACATACACTGAAGCAAGGAAGCTGTTTGTTCCTGAGGCAGTAATACCTAAGTGTTTTATGGATCTCTTAGGATATCTTCTTCAGGAGACTCTTATTAGGCTGCTTGTCACAAAAAATATTTTTTCATACCAAATTTTGTAAAATAAAAAGAAAAGACAGTTGCAAGGTTTCTTCTGTTAGCAATAAAAACATCCATTGAAGTGAAAAGATATTGATCCAGTAAAGAATAAAGGCTTTAGTTTTTACTGTTTGAAAATTACTGTATTTTCACTGTGGCACTAAAAAAGAGAATGTTAAAATCAGAGTCTTTCTCAGTTCATCATATTAAATGAATGGCCACTAGGTCTAATATGCTTTGATAAACACTTTAGAAAGATTAATTAATTAATGTTACTTAACGTTAATGAATTAATAATGACAATAGGGCTTAGGGAGACAGTTAACTAAAGCTGCACTGTGAATATGCCATTCTGCAATCTCTTTGGGCAGTAATATGCAGAGAAATTAATCTCAAAGGGAGAACAATTTCCTGGCACTGCCAGCACTTCCCTTTTGGGTGGACAAATGGTCAGCCCTGCTGTTATCTAACCTCGTGTCATCCTCCCCTGGGTGCAGCACAGTTGTTCAGGGCCCTTGATGAAATCCCCAAGTCGATTGCAGTTTGTCAGCACACCTTTGTCACTCTGCCCTGGCTCACACAGGGAACCCAGCTGTGTGGGACCCAGCAGCTGGTGTGAAATGCAGGTTGGAAAGCAACCTCTCCTTTTTAATGGTTAGGGGATGGCATGGTTCAGCAGGGTTAGAACTGAGAGCAGGCTCTGTTCTGAGCAGCGTTAACCCTCTGCCCATGGAAGTGCCCAGTTCCCACCTCCACCCCTGCAGTTCAGGCTGTCAGACCCTTGTGGTACCTGGATGCAGTTCTCTCTCAGCAGACTGGTGTGTGCTGGCAGGGAACCAAACCTGAGAAGCTCTCACCCAAGTCAAATTCCCTTCAAAGCTGGTGGGCTCCTGTGCTCTGTGCCTGTGCCACACACTGAGCACACCGTGCACATGCTGAGGTAGTGTGGGGAGGCTCCACACAGGATTGCCAATCCTGCTTAGTCAGGGCTGTGATTTACCCCGTGCCCTTGAAATCAGAATGGTGACCTTTTTCTGCACCTCTCGTGCCAGTAAGTGTGGCAAAACCACCACATACTCAGACTTCTTTGAATTTCTCCTATCTCAGTTTTAGGTTTTATTGAGCTCTGAATGGGTCAAAATCATAATGCTCAAAACCTCATAATTCTCAAAAAACAACTGAGCGCTTTTTTAAACTTTAATGTAAACTCTAAGGCAGCCTGGATTAAGAGCTTCAGACAAGATCTAAAATAAGTGTGGTTTTCACCCAGTGTAACAGCATGAGTCCTTTCACTTTCTATTACTGTTAACATTAGATGCAGATTGTCAGGTTTGGTTTTCTCTGGGCTTTCAGTCCTTTCTTTAGGACCTACTGTTTTATTTAGCTGGGAAGTGTCTAGAACTGTTTTCTGTGTAACTAATAAAATAATAATATGAGCTGTGATTTTCATTGTAGGGTTTCATATTTTGCTTGTTGCTTCAGAATGAATAATTAGGTTTCAAGCTGTGAAAATGCTTTAAAAATTAAATTAGGTGAAGGATCATGTAACCCACAAGCCATATCTACATCAGATAATTGACCAATGCTTCTTTTACAGGTTTTCTTTTTTCATGTTTTTTTTTCTGGTTTATTGCATGCAAAATGTTTGAATTTTAGTCTTTCTCAACTGCTGTGAAATCCAACTAATTCTAAGCAGTATTTCAAACAGCTGCTGAGGGTGGTGTAAGTCCAAAACCAGACCTTACAATTCAGAAGGAGATGCTGGTAACAAAACTACCCCGTAATAGCTTGCATGACATTCTGCACACCTTTGCTATCAGCCTGAGTTTTGCCTTGTATTGATTTCATTTAGCATTTAGAGTGCCACCAACTGCAATTATTACTGGCCTCTGAGAAACGGACTTCCAGTGTCAGTGGAGATCTTCAGTAGCTGTGTCACAGTGTCTGTGGATCTTCATCTCAATGTTGGACTGTTCTAACCAATAGCACAAGACCCCTGGAACCAGGTGTCCTTTGGTACCCAGCTAAGTTACTGATTTTATTTTGAGCTGAGAGCACCTGCCTGTATTTCCTAATCTTCCTTCCTTCCAGTTAGGGGTACCAACAGTCATAGCAACGCTTGCCTGGCAGTGTTATTCCTTGCTGGAATCTTTCTAACATAACTATTGGAGGCTGGTAGACTTCACAGAAACATTTTAAGTAAAACACTGTACATGATAATAAAATTGGGAAGATGACCTGATGCTGAATATACGACCAGCATTTCACACTTGACTCCCAAACTAAATAACTTTTTTTTCAGATTTGAAGTTTCCTTGATGGGAAGAAGGGAGAAAGAAACGTTTGTAAGGAATAGTTAATTTTGGTGGTACCTGTCTAGCCACTTGTGTTAAAATATTCTGGGAAATGATTTTTTGGTTCCAGCAGTCCAATCACAAGCCACAGTTAAAAGGAAGAGCCACTTTAATCATCCTCCTGGGTGCTGCTGAATGGACAAATCATTCTTCCTTAATTAAGAAGTGATAATATCACTCTTCAGTAATGGAGCTGAGCATTCCTGCCATCTAGAACAAAACTTGCTTAGGGAAAAAAGAATTCTCCCAGCTTTGTAGTTCTGATCCTGTTACTGTGGTGACTGGTAGATATCTTGTTTAATGATTTTCTTGCTTCTGCATAATCTAAAATATTTAATTATTGCTTTAATGTCAATCAATGCCACAGCTTTTGCTCTTTAACAGCTTGAAGTGAACAGAATTTTATTGTTCTTAATGTAGCTAACAAAAAATTTAGTAATTACTATAACTGCAACTCCCCATAAAGGCAAAGGGAATTGTGACTATCCAAGGGTCGAATTTTTCTTTAAGCTGTTATTTTATTTAACTCAAGTTCCAGATTTGTGACTTTAATTCATGCTCATTTAAACCAGGATAGTGTCAAGTTAGAAAATGCTACTAAATGTTCAATATATGTCATATAAAATATTAATTATAATTACAAATGCTCCCAAATGTGTGGTAATGCAAATTATTATTTTGGAACATTTTTTTCTTAAATGCTTTCAAATGAGAACCTTGAAAATTTGTTTCCAAGATCATAATGAAAAGAAGCTTTTTTCTTAACATTTGGAATTCTATCTTAAATTGTGTAGAACATTCAAAAGGGCCATTAAAATAGGAGGAGGAGGTGTATTTGGCAAATTACAGATTTATGTCCATGCACCAGGAAAAGTAAGAGAATAACACAGTCTTGTAATGGGAAAGTTAATAGTGAACATGCAAATTTATTTAGCATGTGTATAGAAAAATTACTGATGATCTGAACTTATAAATCAGAGCTAAAATTTATGGATCTGATGCACATCGTTTTTATAAAGTTAGGGCTTTCTTCTGTCAGTTACAGCTTACATGATTTTTTTATTTGTCCCTATAATGTCTTGATAATTCATCAGAAAAAGCACGTAATTCATCAAAAAAGCATTGTTAGATGCACAAGATGCAGAAAATACTGTTCTGAGGTAGAAACAACAAACAACCTGAGACCAATGAGTACACTTGGGAGGAGGAGTTGTAGTTCTTATGAAACACCAAGTTGATAAAATAGGAAGTGTGCCCAACAGAGAGAAGAAGGTCCTTTCTTCTAAGTGTTTGGGAAGGTGTGAGATATTTCCCTCCAGCCCCTCTAACTACTTCAGTCAGCTAGTTTTTGAGTAAGAAGATGATTGTTGAACTTTTCCATAGCAATACTATTATACTTAAGTTAACAATTGAATAACCTATTCAGTGCCTCTTTTATTTTGCTTTTCTGTAGACAAAACATGGATGCACACTCCTGAAGCCTTATCAAAGCATTATATTCCCTATAATGCAAAGGTAAGAAAATACAAAGTTATTTTCTGCTCATACCTTTAGAGTGCAGCACATTCTATCTTGTTTTTAAATTGAAAACTGCAGGGACATAGATTTGCTAGATGAAATAAGACAAATTCAGTAAATGTCTGTTTTGCAGGTGTAAATGTTCCAGTTTAAATGGCCAGTTGATTCTTGTTCTGAATTATGGTTTACTACAGGGCAAGCCAGTGTTCCTTCTCTGCTTGAGAAGGACACTAATTGAAACTGAAATTTTGAGTGCAAAAGAATTTAACAGTCTCCATGTTTACAATATTATTAAAATTAATGGCACAAACTTCTTTTGAACAATATCAAAAGCCATGAGTAACAACCCTTTCTGCTGGATATATTGGAATGTCAAATACTCAGGAAATGTGGTAGAACAGTAATGGTATTTTCATTCAGTAAAGCCAGAAACCTTACTTTTATTTTCTTATCTCAATTACAGTGAGGTAAGTTTATATGAGTAATGCTTTGATTTGTCTAATGATGTCCCTTGACAGGAAATGCATCTTACCTAAATACCTTAGAACCTAAAGGTTCCTAAATACTTACCTAAATACCAGCTTAGAGGGTAGTTTTCTAAAAGAAAGAAAGAGAATATGCAGCCATCAGCATAACTCAGAGTCAACAGAGTAATCTGCAATTACTTGCACAAACTGAGTATAATTCAATAAACTTCTGTTGTGGGCTGTTCTGGATGACATTCTCTTATGATTGGTATTTCTTAATATAAAAACGTTTCCTAAAGTAGTCTTAATTAAAAATCAATGTGAAAATTCTTAATATCAGAAATTTATATTTCTTACATGTATATATAAATATTTGCTTCACAGGACAGGACTCTAGGTTTCTACATGAGTGTTCCCTGCTTTTGTATTTGCAATTTTCTTTTGCTTAGCATTGCCACACAGTGAGCAAGTGTTTGTGGTGGAAAGCAGAGTCTCATTCTCACAGTTGCCAGGTTTTGAACGTGTTTTTATTCTGTGTGTTCTCCAACTGAATTCTTGTCCAAAGGATGTATTACCCTTTAACTGAACAGCCTTGCCAGACACCTTGGCTTTTTATTACACTTCTTGAGAGGGAGGATTACTTGCTGTGGGGACTGTGCCATCTGTTTTAAGAGCAAGCTGAAGCCGTGAGTTTTTTCAAAGCACTGAACAATGTCTGTTCTTTCTGGTCTTTTGAGAGAAAAAAGAAACCTCCTTCATCTTTCACGTTTCATTGTCTTGCTTAAGAGCAGATCTGGTGAGTAGGTGTCAGTGCAGCTGTGCAGAAAAGAATTAGAATAAAGAAATTGGCGCTAAGATGGTGGTAACTGTAGAAACAACAGCATCAGAAACTTGTGGAGCAGAAGCAAAGAGAGAGAAATTCCAATCTAAAGGAAGTCTGCTCTCAGCCTGGTTAGGAAGACTCTTTGCACTTATTTAGGCTGACATTTGCCTAAGTGTCCTCTCCAGTTCTGCTCCTGTTTTGTTTTTTATTCCAGGGCCTCCTCCACCTTTGTGCCTCTAAAGTCTCTCAGAACACTTGCAGAAATTGAAACTGAAACTTTTATACCACATATGTTGAATTTTGGTTTTATTTCTTTTTTAAGAAAAATATTTTATTTATTTATTTTTCATTTGGATCTCAGTAGAAAATCCTTATTTAGAACTATCAGTTATTTGATTCAAAGCAAGCAAAAAATTGCTCTGCTCTGTAACTGGAGTGTAAAGGGTATGGGATTCCCTACCCTGTTTATTTGTTGACACCTGGAATAAACTTGCACAGCTTTTATGAAGTTAGCTGGCATGTGCAGGCATAGCATTAATAAATCTAGATGATATTTCCACCTTAGTTCTTAAGTATCATTCTCATTAAGTTTTGCAGTATTTTTCTGCTCAAGAGGATATAAGTTTCTATCAGTACCTTATGTGGGGTTTGCAGCATTTTGGTTTTTAAGTGAAATGTCTCATTGATTTCATAACTTGCCACTACATTGTGAAATAATGATTAAAAGCTTCAGAAAACCTTCATAACACAAGTATTGAACAAGACTCATTGATTTTTGCCCAAATTGTTCCACTCCCAATTCTCTAACACTCAGTTTGTGTCTCTTCCATGTTTGTTAGGAAGAAAAGACAACCCTTTATCTGATTTATTTCAAAAAGTAACCATGTGAGTGAAGAATGACATGTTCAGAAAATCAAATCAGTTTGATGGAAAGTAATACCAAAGATGTTATTTGTCCATGAGCAAGTGAGCTGTATTCTACTCCATATTTTTTGGATGGAATAGATTAGTGTGGATGGAAGAGTGGTTTCTGTTCTTTATAAGACACAAAAATAATTTCTCTGACACTAACCTGAGATGATCAGAACACAGGGAGAGCTTACTGGGAGATATGAGATTTTGTTGATTCCTAAGACGGCTTGTTGAGAAAATGCAGTTCATCAGTTGACTGTTATTAAAAAAAAATAAATCCTTGCAAAGTTAACTGGAAGTTAAAAGAACCCTACAATATTGACAACTGGCCTTTTTTCTCTACCACTTGGAGAGGAGTTTTTAACAGAGAATTAGTAATGTCATGTTATCTCTTAGAGCATGCATCCTCTGGATGATTTATGGCCATAATCCTCTTTGCAAGGGAACATGAGCCGAGTTGTTTCTTCTGGAAGTAAAATCGAGGAGCCATGAGTCTCCTAAGGAAGATCTTAAATATAAAAGTGTTTTGAATTTCTCTCTCTTTTCCAATGCACCCACTCCTACTTTGCAGTTTTGAAATTTGCTGACTTTGGCATGGTTTGCGTGGTGTAAATCAGTGAGGATTTGGGCTTTGGGGTTTTTTATTTGTAGGGGGAGTGGGGGACAGGACAGGGGTGTTTATTTTCCCTCCTTGATTTTGTTTTCTTTGTTTTTGTTCTGTTACTGTAATTTTTTTTGTGTTTGTTTAGGGGGTTTTTCCCTTGTTTTTTTTGGGTTTTTTTGTTTTTTCCTTGTCTTGCTGATGTCTTGGTCTACCAGAAGGCACTGATAATAAGATTCCTCACACTTCAGCATGCTCTGGATATGCAACCTTGGTTTAGTGAAGCCAGAATTTTGACATTAGTTCGTGGTCCTATATTTTTTTCACTGTGTTACTAGAAATGAAAGCATATTGGTCACACTTTTTTTTTTTTCTTCTCCCAGACAGATAATTTAGAATTTTTATAATACAGTATCAAAAATAGACTGATTTTGATGTGATGGCATGACAATTTTAATATCACCCAGATATAAAATTCTAAGGCAATCCCAAATTTCTCCTCTGTGTTAACTTTTTCTGTTAAGGTCCTTAATTAAGAAGAGATGTTTGTGTTGTTTTCTGTACTGTTAAGAAAAAGCTCTCTTTTGCCCTTAAGGTAATTCTCTTGATTTAAAGCCAGCTTCCTTTCTGCAAAACAAAAGTGATCAAAGTGTGAATTTTATAATGGAATAAGACTAATAAGACTGCAGCCTTTAAAAAGGGCTGGTGGTTGTCATCCCCTGAGTGGTGCCTCTCTGCCAACCAAGAGCTGCCCCACCCCGCAGTGTTTACTATGTCTCTCTGTAGTAATTGTGCCTGTAATCTCCTTTGGAGTCACTTGCTATTTTTTGGCTTATGTCAAGCTTGCAGGTGCACAGCTTTCCATCTTGCAGAGGAGGGGTTGTGCTTTGCCAGCCTGGTGTTTGTGTTGGCTGCTGGCAGGGCAGGTGGCAGTGGCTCTGACCTTGCACCAGGCAAAAGGGCTCCTGTTGTATTGGGAGCTTGGGCAGGCTCCTCTTTTCCATGGCAAGTGCTGGCACATTAAACCTCTGGGAGGATGTTTCACCAAGAGCTCCCTAGTGCTCACACAGCCACTGGCCTAATGCTTGCTAAAACTCAGTTTCAGAGGTTTTGTATTGTCAGATCCAGATTAGATTCTTGATATAGTGGTTTCAATTTGAAAGCTCAGAGTTAAATGAGCAGTGCAAAAAAGGAATTTAGTAATGGTCACACTTTATGATCTGGAAGGTCTTTTCCAACCCAAATGATTTTGTGAGTCTGTAATAAAAGATCTCCCTTGGCAGTACCTAGAGCTATGAGTCTTCACTGGAGAAGGCTAAACAGTTTATTTAGATTCTCAACTATATGCCATTTCTTATTCCATGTATTTTTTTTCTTTTTCTTTTTCTTTTGTCATTGAGGAAAGGCAAATACTCTTGTGCAGCAGGCATTTTGGACAGGGTCATAGGTCAAATGATGTCACTGTGGTAGCAGGGCTCTGGGTGTAGTTCTGTCCTTTGAATATCTGCATTTTGCTATCATTAGTACTATCATTTTATTATCATTAGTACAGTATTATCAAAGCCACATTTTTGTGGCATAAACTGCACTTGTACTACAATTTTTTTGCTATTGCTGTAGAATTTCTCTTTTTCCATCCCGTCAGCATTTCAACAGAATGATCATGACTGTGTCATTAAAAGTAATGAGAAAATGTCAAATGCCAATTTGTATGTAGCATTCCCAAGTCAGCAGTGTTACAAGGCACACTATTAGAGAATATATTTAAGATATGTGGTGAAGTTAGAGCAAGATATTTCAAACAGAGCACAAAAATGTTGAAAATTAGAAACTACTGCAGTAGAAGAGAAATTACGAGAAATAATGAATTTTCCTACTTTAAATTTATTATAATTAGAATTAATAACTTAATACTAATTAACTTTCATTAGTGTACCGAAATGTCTTGCATGTGATCATAATTAATTTAGTGTTTAAGCACAGAAAAAAATAGTATTGTGAAAATACCCAAACGAGATAGGAAAGCAGAAAAATGTAATTTTACAAGGGAATGCAAATTTGAAGTTCTTAGTTATTTCTGATACATTGCAGTCATTGAACTTGGTGCTCATTATACCAAAGATGAATAAACATGTAAATTAAATATAAACTATTTAAAGTCTGCAATAGGTGCTCTCAACAGACTTGGTTTGATTGTTCTTACTCTCCAGAAGAGGCTCTCCTTCAAGAAATTAATCAAATTTATGAGCGATTCCAGTATTTCTTCCTTGAAGTTCGTTTGTGCATAGTAATGTAAGGCAGTTTAGTATAGTGGATAATGTTTCATTTCTTTTCCTTTTCAGGAAGGGGAACCAATAGAGCCTATGTCTTTTAGTGAAATATTTGCGGTAGCTTCCAGTTAAAAAAAAAAAAAAATAAATAAAAATTACAAGAGTTGATTTAATTGGGGAAGTGAGATAAACAACAGTGGTCATGTTTGTCAATTCTCTAAACTCCAACTGAAGGACAAACCAGCAACTCTTGATCTGTTCTCCAGGGCTGTCATCTTCTTTAAGGTTCTGCTTCTCATCCTTTGGGCTTTTCATAAGCTCCATTTTCCTTGAAATTTCCGAGTCCTGCATGATGTAACTTGTTACAAGTATGAAATATTTGCAACGCGAGGAAGTTTCTTGGCAGGAATCACAAATAGCTCGCACCAATTAATGGCATTCAGCATAGGATCTGAGAAGTAATTGGAGTCCTTCTTGCAGTCATGCAGTAAGATGTTAAAAATGTCATAAAACAGGATGGAGACAGAGCCCCTTGTCTACATTGAAGCTGATGTGTGATCTACCACAGCCTTAAAGCGTTTCCTATCCTGAGCAAGTTTTAGGTTTCCTTTGTATCCAAGCAGTTTGTTTCTCTCACGTAAATTGCCATCACATCCATTTATATAGCACCCTGGCTGCTTAATTACAGTCCTTTTCATCTTCTCTGACTTTAAGCAGTCTAATTTTCACTTCTCTCATCAGAGAAAAATTATTTTTAAACAGCTTAAGAGCTTTAGATAATATTTTTTTTTTTGTTAGAAAGTTCTAAAATCTGTTATTTTTCACATTGATACAGTTTCTAACAACTATAATCTGGATTGAAAATACAAACTTGCAAAAGATTTAGCTCATTTTTGAACTTAGAAATATCTTCAATTTTAGGAAGAGGCAGTGTCCTATGTATCCTTGAATGTTGGAGTTGCCCCTTGGCTGTCCTGCATTTGGATTAGGAATTGCTTTGGGAGTTGAAATGGAGGAATCCAGTGCTATATAGGTTGGAACTGGTCTCTGGAGATGATCCAGTTGATTCCCATCTGAGAAATTATTTCAAAGCCAGGTGGTACAAAACAGAGCCTTATGCAATTGAGCTTTAAATGCTATTAAGGGCAGAGATAGAGCCCCTCAGCAGCCAGTTCCAGGACATATTCCCTACCATTCTGACTTCTTTTTCCTTATTTCTAGTTGTAATTTTTTGCAGCTTGTGACTCTCAGCCGTGCATACACACCCACCAGACTCATCACCTTCAGGATGAACAAGTGCAGCTCCATTTTTCCTGACCATCACCTTCTCTCTCACATTCTTCACCATTTTCAACCCCAGCTGAGGTTGGCTTTTCTAACTTCATCCCTGCCTGCCTGGAAAACGTAACTGTATTCCTCCTGTGTGGCCTGTGTAGTGTCCCCCTTCCACACCCTCCCCTCTGAATCTCTGCCAGCTGCAGCTGGATGCTCAGCCAGCTGTTCAGGGATGCAGGAATGCTTTTGGGAATTATGGAGTCTAGCTGATTGCTGCCTGGTCCCTGGCTTTAGGAGGAAAGGGGATGTTGGTGTCTTAGTAAGAGGCTTCAACTACCATAGCAGCTGGTCTAGCAGCCTTTCACATGAAGTCAGGCTTAGTTTGAGCTTCCAAGTGTGAATGCAGCTCAAGGGAAACAATGAGATGACAAGGCTTTATTTACCCTGCAGGGCCTGAAGAGTTTCCCTGTTGGGGTGTCTGTACAGGGAACAGCTGAATGTTGCTGCTTATGCAGAGCTGGCCCCTTGGTGGCCAAGGGCTGTGCTCAGCATTAGGAACCAGGATGCCAAAGTTTCTGAAGCATGAGTATTGCCAGGTTTCTCATTTTGCTTAGATACAGGGAAGAATTTGGTCTAGGTGTAATTTTAAGCCTTGTATTTTACTTCAGGAATGGGTCATTGTTGTTCCATTGTTGTTCTATTTTGTCTTGGAATCACTTGCAGAAGGGCTGGAATGTGAAACCCCTGGAATTTATGTGACTTCTGGGACACATAGTTTATACATGTATGGTAAGCTTCTTTCTGGGTCAAAGCTTTGTTTTCCTGAGTGTGTATATTGTTTTGGTTGAGTTTGAAAATCCACAGCAGGGGATTCTGTGGTGTTGATTTCTCTGGCATGGAAGACTTACATGGATGGTGGCATTAACAGAGCACATTGGTGAACAACACAGCACCTGAGACCCAACCTGTGCTAGGTACGTTCTCTAGATTATTTTTGTTGTATAAAATTATTATTCTTTATGTAGATTATGGTTATTAGATTATTATTCTAAATTGTGGGGGTTTTTGATGTAGAAGAGCTGTTGGAATGAAGAACAGCCATGTGTTCAAGTGTTAATCCAAAAAGTTCTGAAAGTAGAAGAATATATTTGTTTATATAGAAAAGGCAAGTGGAAGTTTTTCTGTAGTAGTGATAGCAACTCTCAACAGCAATTCTTCATAATATTGCACTTAGAGCACAAGTCCTGTGAGGAGCTGCTGAGGGAGCCCAGATGCTCCCCAGCTTTTAGCCTGGACAAAATGAGGTTGAGGGAAGACCTTATTGCTCTGTGCACATACCTGAAATGAGGTTGTAGACAGGTGGGGGTTGGTGTCTTCTCTAAGGTGACAGGACAATGGCAATTGACCTCAAGTTGTGCCAGGGAGGTTTAGGTTAGATATTCAGGAAACTTTCTTCACTGAAAGGGGGGTCAGCATCGGAACAGGCTGTCCAGGAAAGTGGTGGAATCACCAGCCCTGCAAGTGTTCAAAAAACATGTGGATGAGGCCCTCAGGACATGGTTTACAGTGAACATGATAGTGCTGGGTTCACACTTGCATGCAATGCTCCTAGAGGCCCTTTTCAGCCTAAATGATTCTATGGTTTAGTATTGAATGCAGCATCTGAAGCATATTTCTGAGGATACCATGTTAACTAGAAGCTTAAAGTATGTTTTGAACAGTTGCACCACTGGCCTTCCCTGGTGTTGTCTCAAAAGAAGTGAGCAATGAGATTGTTGAGACAAAACTCACAAAGTCATTAGAAGCTTTGTAGCAGCTTTTACAATGTCATTTTCCTTTTCTTCAGAGAAAGGCTAAGTTAGTATTTGAGTATTAATCTTCTCAATTCTGTGATACTCAGAGTCATGAGTTCCTCAGCCCTGGATAAGAGCAGGCACTCACTGACTAAGGGGCAGTGAGTGATCTGCCTCTTCAAGACAAATGAATAAAACTCAGAGGTCTCTCCAGTTCAGAATTAGCAAAGCAAGAAAGAGTGTGCAGAGACCTTAGGGTCAACAAAGATGTACTCAGCCCTCCACATCCCTCTCTGTTCCTTCTCTCTTGCTCATATTTATTCCCTTGCCTCTCCCCAAGTCTGCTTGAGGCTGCCAATTAGCCTCATTAGCATGTCCTCGGGGATTCCCTCTGCAGCTCTGTTTCCAGGAGAGCTGTCAGCTGTGGGAATGTGAGGTTTCTGTAAGAAGGCCTTTCAGCTCCTGCACTGTCAAATGTCACGTGAGTTGCATGTCTGACACTGGAATTAATAGGCTGTAGGGTTCAAACATATGGGTTATTGTCCTTCTGGGCTAGGTGGCCCACAGCTCTTTATAGATTGGTTTGCTTTAAATTACATCAGGCTTGCAGATGAACTACTCCTCATCTCCCATATTTAATCTCAGCCTTTCTATAAACTAGAAACAAAGCTGGTTTATAGAAAATAACAGAACGGCACAAGATTTTTGACAGAAAATTCTACAAGGAGGTAAAATTTTAGAAACAAAACCAAGACTACAGGAATCTGTCCAGCAGCCAAGCTGCTCACCATTCAGAAAAAGTTTCCACATATGCTGATCTCCATGAGGATTCATCCTCAATAAACCATCAGACAAACCACCAGCTGCAGTCTCTGACTTTATTAACTTCGATAAAATAGTAATGTACACTAGTCAGCTGTGCATCCTGGACTGCAATGAATATTGCTCTCAGAAATGCCTCTTTCAGATTAGTCTGGCTCAGAAAAGGTAAAACCAATCTTGGCCTGTGTTAAAAAGCATTTTGAACTTTGAACAAGAGAATGTTAGGTATAATTTAATAGAAGAATTAATAGTTTCTGTTTTGGAACATAGCAGAGGAGAAATACTTGCATTAAGTAATTTGTAAAGCTTTGTTGAAATGTTTTGCATTTTCACTAGGAATTATTATGTGTCACTAAAAGGGAATGATGGGTTACACTGGCCTAAACTTTCATTTGTTTTCTTATGTATTCTCAAAACTAATATTCTCTGCATTCAGGTCCTAATGTTTTACAAGTTTTTTTTCCAATGTGTTGCTGTAGTATTACTAAAAATAGGGAAAATGTAGAAACAAGGATGTCCTTTAAATCTTTGAAATGTGTGGAACCAAAGGTTGCCTTTGAAGGAAAAGATACTTTCAAGCATGAACTAGAAAGGTCCTCAAACCCTGTCTTGTCCTGTTGTTGTAGCCCACAATGCTTCTGAGCAGGGAGAAACTAGGAGGAGAGATAAGTAACTCAACAAATCATGTTAATTAGAGCTAAAAGATTAGGTGGAAGGGAAGTCCTGTTTACTCATGAATACAGGTTCTATTGGGGAAAATTCCATTCAAATCAGGAACATATAGGTCTTCTTCAGTCAGAATTTAGAGGTCATAACCCAACTTGCACTTTATGAGGCATTGAGGACCTGAAACTCTTAAAGGCAAATACATCCTCAAAATGAAAAAGCATTCCCCAAAATGCCATGTACTTACTTAATGTTCAAATTAATCTTAAAATCTTTAAAACTAGGTATGGATTTGGGGATTAAATTTTGGGTTTTGAAGAGAGGTGGGTGGGAAGATGGTACACCTTTTTTTTTTTTAATCTTTGAAATCTGCTGAAGCATTCAGTGTGTGCTGTACAGCAGAACACTGTTACATTTGTAGTGGTTATAGCTTTTTATTTGTGTTAGTGTTTGCTGTTTGATGTGTACAAGGTAGAATAGGGTCGATGTTTTATATTGATTTTAATCAGTAACACTCAGAGGTACTGACTGAAACTGTACTGTGCATTTCCAAGGGGTTACTGCAATTTATCACAGTTCATTAGATCATAAATTCTTTGAAGCTAAGGGCTATCTTTTTGATGTTTGTAAAGCCTCTAGAATAATGAGAGAGAGGCTGTAGGTTCTACCCTGATTCAAATAGTCATAGATCAAAGCTCAGAATAAGTAGGCAACAGAAGACCTTGGACTTCCCTCATGAGCTTTCTTCTCAGTTGGGATAATTAAATGATAATGCAGATAAGAAATGGGTGACTTATTATCCACAGCTTAAAGATAAGGAACTGAGGTAATACTGAAGGTTTTCCACACATCTGCCCCAAATCTCTGTTCTCAAATCAGGCCCCAAATTTTGAACTCTGCTTTCCTGCCTTGAGCTGAAGATTAAATGTCTTCTCAATACCTGCTCTCTTAGTGAAAAGGATTAGATTGCTGTTTAGGGAAGACTCCAAATCCTTATGTGAAGGATTTTTAAATACAGAATCAGAATTTTCTGATTTTACGTTTGCCTAATGATCTGAATATCCCTATAATGATCTAGACTAGATTAATTTTACCTCTTCAGCACCAGACTGAGGTCATTTATTGGAAAACACAATATTTTTTATGAAGCAAGAAGTGAAAGCCAATGCCAATGTTTTTGTTGGATTAATTACTGTTGTAAAATAATTTACAGATTACTTTCCATCTCAGTTATGTTCTCTTAAACAATTCATCCAAGATGTTCATCTCATCTGCTGGTAGATCTAATAGAGGTCTTGGTAATGGTGGTTTCATTTCATATCTGATGTTGTCAGGTTGAAATATCTTTGCATTTTCCTAAAATACTCAGTCTAATAAGAAATTCAGTTTTCTAATTTGTAGTGTTCAGTGGGGAAAATATTTCCTTTGTTTTAGTAGTGCTCTGCACATTTGCTAAATGATAACATAAAGAGACATTTATTTCTGTTCCAAATATTTTTTTTAAATAAATTACTCTCATCCTAGCCAGATTTTGAAAAAAAAAAAAAAGAAAAAAATGGTTATGGATATTCTTAAAGGGTCTGAAGGCCAGCTGTTCAATTATGGTGATCACATCTGTTTTATGGCTGTCTTTCATGAGAGATTATGTGTAAAGAAGTGAGATCTTTACACCAATCTAAAAACCAGATTAACAAGAGCGAATACAGACAGGCTCATAGAACAGAAATCATCACAGAGAAGGCACTTCCAATTCCCTGGAGGAAAAGTGAGAGATCCAGTACAGCTAAACCAATGTAAGCAGTGCTTTTCTTGTTGAGGGTCATTGCCTGAGTTGTACTTGCTTCCAGAATCTGTGCTGGAATTGAAGAAGAGGGATTTAGGGCAGGGTCTGTTCTGTGCAGCAGCACATTCACAGACAATGAGGCAGAGGTATGTTAAGGGTACATTCCCAGCCTTGGAAAGGAGGATTTCCAACATGTTTATGCTTTCCCATAAAAATCTTGAATTCAGTTCCAGGAATCATTGAATAGCTTACCTTGTGCTGTGGTCCTGAACCCGTAGCAGATGAAGATGCTGTTGAGCTGCTGTGGCTCAAGAGCCGTTTCCTCTCCAGCCCCTGCTCTTCATTTGCTTTCTCAGTTTGCCTCCCAGCTGTGCTCTCTTGTTGCTATTGCCTCTTTTCAGCCCAAATAACCAAAGCACCCAGAGCCGGTGCAGGTTGCCCTGTCCTTTTTATTCCAAGATGCCTGTTTAAAGATATTTTGTCAGAACTTCAAACATGTTACAGTTTTAAGGACATGGCTACTGCTCTGCTTTGTCCCTTGCGTATTTATCTGCTGCATGGAGCTTCTCTCTCTGCAGAATCAGTTTCTTCCACAAGTGACTAATTTGATTTTGACTTGGCTATCCCAGTTAAATATTCTCTGAAGATTTCTGAGGGTGTTCTGTGAATATAGCAACTGAGAAAAACATCTGTATGTGTCATTTGTATAAAATTGCCAACACATGTAAAGAAGTAAATGGAGCTTGGGAAGTAGTTTCTAGGAGCAAAGAAAAAAAATCCTTTTTAATTCAACAGAGACATTTTTTTGTCCACTTTTATCAAAATTTTGATATTAATTTCTATGAATATAGCATTTAATTTATCGTACTCATGTAGATTATCCATGTGATTGTGGATTACTCTTTGCATACTGACTCAACATATTTTCCCACTGAAGTTACATTACTAATAAAACATTAGGCTTATTCTTTCTTTACAAAGTAAGTGGTTGTCAGTGTAGGAAGTCTATAGTTTAGGAAAAGAGACAACCAACCAATGAAAAAATCAACACACTTCATGTTCCTGTCCTTTAATACTCCTCAGCACCTGTGTTTGGCCCGTGGTGTCTCTTATCTTACCCACAGAATGTATGCATAAATTATTTGCTACACACAAAGTAGATCTGATACTAGATTTTTAAAGAGCAGATGATCTTCTCTGGTGATGATAGCTTAAAAAAAAATGAAATTGAGACTCTTCTCAAAATGTGGGTTCCTTGAAAATCCTACCAAAATTTATATTATCTTTCCAAACTGCTAAAGGATTAGCTGCACACATTCATGGCTCTTTCTTCAGCATTGCTCTTTTCTGGTGTGCTACTTGTCCTCTGCTTGACAGCACATTGATTCTCTGAATCAAGAATTTAATCAGGAGTCCTTTATTCTAATTATGGTGCAGAAAACCTCCCAGTATTAAAAGTCCTGATTCAGAAGCAATGCAGTGTCCTTAAAATAAGCCATTTCTTATTTCACATTAAACTGGAAAAGGTCTTTAATAAACTGAGAGTCAGGGACAATAGTTATTTGTTCTTATTACTGAGGCTATTTGTGTTGGAATGAGGATTTTGTTCCTGACTGTGACTTCTGGTTTTTGTTCCACAGGGAATTCCTCTTTCTGTGTTTATAATGTCACTGCATGTTGCCATGGCAAAAGTGTGGTAGTACAAGTTCAGTATTATGTTAGTCAAGGACGAGGGAGGTAGAAATTAGATCAAAATAAACTTTAACCACGAAGTGGGAAATGTCTGTGGAATTTAATCTCTGCTTTTATAAAGTATTGTTAATGTTTTCTGGTACAAAAGAATAACTTCAATACTTTTTAATTTGTATTTATTAACATATATATGCGTGTTTATAAATCCATCACAATTTCTTCCACAACTTGTAGAATTGATTTACATTGAGCAGAGGAAGGCTGTAAGAATTTTGTGTCCATCTTCAGTTGCTAAAAGCTGAATGCTCAGAATTGCACAATCCCACCTAGAACTGGCATATGGGAGCTCCTGGCTGGTCTGGTACGTGTTTGTTCTGAAAGAAAGAATCTGAAGCCTGTGCTCAGAGCCCTTCCTAACAATGAACTCATCTGGGAAGCATCTCTTGGAAGGAGCAGCTGCTCTCAGTGGCCTTGTGGCCTGTTTGCTCTCCTGGCTGAGAGGTGCACCCCAAAAGTTCTGAGTGCATGAAAAGGCTCCCAGTTTTAGAAAGCTTTATTGGTAGAGCAGAGTGGTTTTGTCAGTTTTCTGAATTAAGGTGGTTATCAAGTACTTAACACATGTCTTGGTTCTTCATAAGGGCTTCTTGTCTCAGTTCAGTTTCCACTCATTTTTGGGGAGATAGGCCTAATATTTGTGACAGGAAAAAAAGCCAGCAGGAAAGATGGAGCTTAACAGAGTTCAAACTTCAGCTTGCTGTATTTTGTAAAAAACAAGAGCTGGTTTCAGGAGGCTAATAGAAAGCTGACCACTAGGTGCTGCATTCATAGGAGCAGTGGGGTTATGAAAACCAGGGTATTCATTGAGCAGAGCCTAATTATCAAACCAGGACAACAGCTTTGGATGGCTTATGCTGGATGTTCAAGCTGTGAGAATGCCAGCACTTGGGATCTTCACCTTTAATTACAGCATTTTACTGGAGAGGTGTGTGTTTTTTGAGGGGCCAGTGGATGTGGAAATCTGCCCTTTCCATTTGGGAGTGCTGAAGAAGATGATCTTTAACCTCACCTTGGGCAGAGTAGTGGTTTTACCCAGGTAGTAACAATTAAAGGTTTTCTCATAGAGCAGTGCAGTGAAGTTCCTGCTGCATGGCCAGGGTTGCTGGCTGGCACCTGCAGGAGTTAAGGGGGAGGTGAAGCAAAGTGGCCTCTGTGCTAGCAAGCTTCTGACACTACATTTCACATCTGTACAAAGAATGTAGGAGTTGTTGCAATTTTGGGTCTTATGTTTAAGGTAAATTAAATCACTGCATCAGCATCTGGCTCATGGAAACAAAAAAAAAAAAAGGAGCAAATGTCAAATTAGTTACATTAAGGTATTTGAAAATATCTAGGACCTAGTGAAAAACAGCGTTATAGTACATTTAAGGGTGTACTTTGACTTTACAATTTTCATGAAGAAATGATTCTTGAGTTAAATCGAGTTGCTGTGGTGCAGAACTAAGTCTAGCTATGAACTTGTAAAGCTGAAAAATGTGTCCACTCTGTTATTATTTACTTCTGAAGCTGAAAATTTGATGTATAAAATAGTGAATATGAATTATTTTTAGGTATCTTTCTTCAGTGAAGGTAAATTAATTTTTTTTTTTTATTTTTTTTTTTTTTTTTTTTTTACTGGAAACAATCCTGTCAGGAATATAAATTTTCTAAATTGAGGCTTTTAAGCAGTGTAATGTGTCAGAAGCTTGTCACATTTGAATATCCTTTCTAAGGTTTGATAATTAGGCCTGTTTGTCCTATCTTGATACAGAATGGTTCTTGTGCACACCTTCACTGAATAATGGTTCAGCAATGAAAATTCTTACAGTACTGGAGATGTGCTGTATGACCTGTTATTTTAGAGCTGCCAGTTCTCAGTTCTTTATTCTTGGAGGTCACAAACTAAATGAAATTTAAAATAACATGAGAGTAACAACAGGATTGCCAGAGCTGGCAAGGATGTTATTGAGCATGTGGTTGGATAGCTCAGGTATTTTCTACAACAGTCAGAAGCAATTCAGGCCACATGTAGGGTCAAGCTAGATCACATTAGTCAATACCATGCTCATTTGATGGGTTTTCTCCTGCTGGTTATCCTTAAACTTTCAGGCAGTATCCAGCTGTGCTGCAGGAGGCTCTGCAGAGTTGATGAGGAGTGGCAGAGAAATAGAAGACAGTGATTTGCTGCCATTGTTTGGTGTAAGTGTCAAAAGGGTGTGGGTTGAAGTGAAAGAGCTGTAGTAGCTTGAGGATGCTGCCTTTGGGTTACTCACAGACACCTGCTGCGGTATAAAGGATCTGACAGTTTCTCCTACCAAAAAAAAAAAAAAAAAAAATCTTTTCAGATG
>VZUI01033540.1:60038-99560 GCA_013401135.1 Cettia cetti
AACAAAAAAAAAAAAAAAAAATCTTTTCACATGTGTAAAAAACCATTACTGGAAACACAGAGTATGTCCAAATTTAAGCACAATAGATACATTTTGGAAATGTTTCTTTCATTTACTCCTTCATTGTGTCCAGCCTCTGAGCACAGGATTCTTGCATGTGAGGCTAACAAACATTGCAACACTCATGAGCAAAGAATGCTATCAGAAGCACCTGTGTGACCCAGTCACAGGCAGGGAATAGATGATGAGAAATTATGTTTTCCAGTGATGAATTTGCTCTCACTGCCATTTTCCCCTGCCCTTGTTTATTACATGCCAAATGTTATCCTTGGTTTTATTTATCAGCTATGGGAAGTGCACCAGGGATTAAAGGGAAAACAGGCCTTCAACAAGATATACAACTACTGTTAGCATCACTGCCATTTGTGCACTGGCAGAGTGTTCCCTTTTTAAGCCCTTTTCCCATACATCAAAGTTTTTTAAACATTTTCTAAAAGTGACTTGAGCTTGCTGGCCTTTTTTGCTCCAAGCTGGACTATCCCCAAGACATATCCCTGTTATCCTCGTGCTGCAGCCTCCTCACTCAGAGCTGGAGTGAACAGTCAGCTCCAGCTAACACGTGTGTGGAGCAGAGCCTGGGGAATGTTCCCTCCTGGTCAGTGCCTGAGGTGGGACTCAGCCTGGGGTAGCTGTGCTCCCTCAGCCTGTGCCTGTAGTCTGGGTAGCTACAGGGTGGCTGGTGGTGGTGAGTGCAGGGGGGGGTCAGTGTGCACCACCCCAGCGCCTCTCTGATCTTCAGGTTCAGTCTGGCAGCTCTTCAGGGCACGGTTCAGTGTGAGATGTGCTCCTGAAGTGCTGGGGAGATTGATGGACTGAAGAAATGCTGGCTGTTTTCTCTTGTACAGCTGGTGTTTTCTGTAGTGACACTCTTGACAAGATACATGTGTTACCTTTCCTACTGGCTTTCTGTATTCCAATCTGCTCTTACCTCCCTTGTCTTGGTCCTAGCTCTATTAGCGTTATTTTATCCTTAGAATTAGATGGTTTAATGCAGAGCACAGCTTTGATAGCTGTATAGCAATCTGATTTGATTTTTTTATTTTATCCTTGTTGATAGCCCCCTTGATATGTGACCATACTGGAGAACATTTAAGTTTTGATCATTTATCAAGCGTGTCCTAAAGTCTTCTGAACTTCTGCTTACAAACAAGCTGGTTTTGGCAATAAAAACATATATTCCTATTTTATTTTTCTTTTTGAGTGCAACTTTCCCTTCTGGCTGCAGAGGGACTTGAGGAGGAATGGGACCTTGTGTAATAATTCCATTCTTTGGCCTTTAGGGTTACACCAAGCTGGATTCAGCTGCCTTGGCCCACATGGCAGATTTCTTCCAGTCAGTGGAATTACTATCCAGTAATTCCCCTTCTTACCCTATCTGAACATGGGTTAGAAGACAGGTGTAGGCAGGACTAGGGCTCCCACATAGCCTCAGTTTCCCAGGTATTTTTGCCAGAATATTTCTGAGAATTCCCGTTCCCAGACATTTGGGCAGGAGCCACATCCAGGTGAGCTGCACTACTGCAGGGAAATGTCTGTTGTCTCTGCCAGCTGTTCAAAGATATGTTGAGCTTTAGTTATCAAATAATGTTCTTTATTACTGATTGATGGATACAGACTGAAATGACTACTTGTACATTTGATGGTGGAGAGCTCTTAATTACTGCACTTGTAGAGAATAGAAGAAAGTACAAATTAAAGCAGTGGGGCTTTTTGAACCTAATTATCTTATGATCCTTTCTGTAATGCTCTCTTTTTTGTCCCCAAGTATTTCAATAACTTATTAAGTAGATTTTTATTTCTTCATATCTTAATCACTGTAAATATTGTCTATTTATGGATTAAATACCTGGTAATATTTGATTTACATTAGATAACATTTCCTTCTCTTTTTTTCTCTTTTTTTAAATGTTTTTAGTTGTGCATTCATTTTTTTCTTCTTTGCCAGTAGTACTTGAACACTCCCTCCTAGAATACCTAGAATTTCTTTCCTGTGTCAGGGCCACTATTTGTGCAGAACACTAGATGTCAGACAAGCAAGGGGTATTCAGGGAATGTGCTGATGTCTGTGCCACTTTTTTGCCTCATACTCCCATGTGGTGAGTTGGATTTCTGCTCTCATTTGAGTGGCAGTCATGCCTGGGAGTTGTTTTTAAGGTGGCACTAGGAAAGTGCTCTCCAAAAGGGGAAAAATCCAAACATTTATGTTCTCTGGCAAAACCCGAGGAAGCTGCTGCAGGTGAGGAACTGGAATGTGGGGTGGGGAAAGTGAAGGAACCCAAAACACAAAGTGTTGTTTGTTTTAGGGTCCCTGTGTCCTTCTGCTGCTTGAGTGATGGAGAAGGCTCAGGTGTGCAAGGCTGAGCAAAAAGTCTGCCTGGGTTATGGGGTGGTTAACAGCTTAGACATTTGTTCACAACTGCTCCCACCTCTTTCATTCTTGTTTTATACACCATTGTTCTGCTGTTCTCACAAAGGGGATACCTTTGTCTTCCTTTCCTCAGTAAATCAGCATCCCTGTAGAACTGAGGAGGTGGAAGGAGCTAATTTGTCAAAAGCTGGCAGCAGGTATCCAGTAATTTTGCATTGGTTTTTTTTTCCCTTTATTGTATGAGTTTGGTAAGTACTGTTTTCATAGAAAGGCATTTAAGTCCGCATAAAAGAGAACCTTAAAAGTTCAGAAATTTCAGAGTGAAAAAGAAATGTAAAAGGCTGGGAGTTTTTTAAGATTGAAATGTGATGACAAAGGAAAGCAGATGTTTTATTATTAAAATGTCCTACACTGCTCTCTACTGGAAGAGTGGAAGTCTACATTAAAGATTCAGAAGTGCACCTAAAACTATTTCTTAATCAAGAGTCAAGCTTATTAATTTTTTTAGTCTGGTAAAGCTAGCTTTTCCTAAGAGGTTTTTTTTTTCCTCCTAAACTTTGAAGAAAAGCAGCTGGATGTGATTTGTATGTAAAGACAATAAAATGTTGAGGGTCAAAATCTAAGCTGCCAGGGGAAGAATTACTGGAGAGTTTCCTGCTAATGTCAAGGACAAAATGAATGCTGCTAACCTTAACAATTCACCTGGCCTTACTAAGACCTGTTGGGCACATCAGAACAGCAGCAGACTTGTCAGAAATGTAAGGGATTCTGGATGCCTGAAGTTGTCTTACATTTGAATTGACTTTGAATTGAGCCAGCAAAGTAAAAATTTATTTACCTTTTATTTTAATAGTTTCTTCTATTCTCCTCTAAAAGCAATTGTAATAATTTTACAGTGGAATTGGACCAAAAAAATTCTTGTTCCTGTTAGTGCTTAGGGAAATGTCACCTGCATTCTCACAAAGATAATTCCCCACAAAGGGTCTGTCTGATAGCTTGTTGTATAAGACAGTCCTCCTGGCCATTATAGGGCTGAATTTTCTCTCAGTTGCTGTCAGTGATAAAACCTCTGATTTAATATGTTGAAATAGTGTCGGTTAATTCTTTGCAGCTGCATTATTGTGCAAATCTTCGCATGTGGAGTGAACACATCTGGTTGTCTGCTAATACTAGATTAGAAATGGTTTGATCTGAGCTGTTTGTCTTGTATGTGGCTGGCTAGCCGCTCACTTTCTTCATGGCAAACATCCCTGTACATTAAAGGAACACTTAAATGGTTCTGACTGATAGGATCTCTTGGCCTCATAAGAGTTATTTCTGATTGCAGACAGCTGCAAGTGAAAAGAGAATTAGAAATATGTTAGGAAAATAACTGCTCATCAGATTTGTAGGGAATATGTTTGGAAGAATGGCAGACTGCAGTGAAGAATGCGTGGTAAAGGAAATTGCTGTAGCTTGCTTTATGTTATACAAAATATTAAATGTCATCTTCTTCCAACTTTTTAAACTATCCAACAAAAATTCAGCATGGTCATGATGAACTTATTGTTAATACTAAACAACACAAATATTTGAGTCTAGTGGCATGCCTAAATTATGTATCGTGTCTGTTTGAATAGACATATTATGCATGGAGTACAGCAACCTCAAGAATAATCTTTTTGCTAGTTGCAGACAGTAAATAGATGCAGCAGTCATATGTAAACATTTTTCAGCTGTATTATGTATTTGAACACATTACTTATGTAAAGAACACTTGAGCATTTAATGTGTTTATTAGTTTGCATTTAGGATTAATAGTGAGTGATCTAAAGGGAAACTCTTATTTTCTTTTCCTCTTCTGCAGTGGAGTGTAGGAGTTGTGTTAGCCTGACTGTCAGGAAGCACTTAGGTTTCATATGCTGTTTGTTCTGCATGACCCAAGTTGCAGAAGGGAACTTCAAATGCTGAAAACAAACACTGACTTGCCAAGTGCCCATCTAAAAGTCTGGATCAGCACTGCTCCCTAAAGGAGCCTGGGCTTGAAAAGGGACGTTTCACATTTACCCCTTTTGCTTTGAAATTTTTGCTGCAGAAACTTTTCCATGCTGAAAAATTTTATTATTCATGCCACAGCTGGACCAACTTCCTGATGTAACAAATATTTGTTCTCTGTGCAAGATTTGTTGAGAAAAATCTGCTGAAAAGACTGTGATGAAATGGCCACCTTCCCATTTTGTGAGGGTGGTGAGTTAGTTGTTAGTAGCTTCCCCTAGAAACCCCAGTGGCATCGTGTCTGCTGTGCCAGGGGCTGTACAAACAGCATGGTGACCTTGGCAGCTGAAGCCCCAGCTTTGCAAATACATCTGTTTGCTTAGCTTAACTATTATGAGTAATACCACAGTAATTGGTACCTAGTATTAAACAAAAAACGATGATAGATGAGATGGAAAAGGTACAGAGCAGATGAAAAAGCAAGCAATAAAAAACCTTCCATTCAAATATTAGCTGTTTGTTGAGCCTTTATTGCACAGTCATTCATCTGTTATAAACCTGTCTTGGTCTGAAATTCTGTCTATATATTTTCCCCAAACAGAACAGTCCAGTTAATACAAATATTCAGACTATCTCCCCTTAATTGCTTGTTTCCTTTTTATTACTCTTACCAAGAAATTAAGGAAGGAGGTCAAGCATTAAATGTATAAGTAATTTCAACACATCTGAATTGAAAAAAAGTACAATTGCAATTAAAAGAGCTGGAAATAGATACAAATCCATAGTATAGCTTTGTGATTTTTTTTGTGTTAGCACTTAAGCTACAAATCTTTGTATATCTGGATTAAACGTGTCTCACTATACTTTCCTATACTTTATAGTTTATTATGCACGAGCTTGAATTCCACATCCAGCTCAAAACTGCTGAGAGCAATAGAAATTTTAGTGATGATGCTTAGTGTCAAAACCAACACTCATCTGGAAGAGAGTGAATGACTTATGGAATTCTGGTGGGTTATTTTCCATAAATGCTGATATAATGCTCATGGTGTTTCTATATTCTCTGAGTCTTGGTTGTTTATTTCTTTCGTAACTTACTGAGCAAACACAAAGAGTTTTTCTTCAGGTTTTTTCAGTCTTATGAAGTGCTTTCAGCAGTTTATCTTTCTGTTTAGAAGTCTACTTCTCCCTCCCCTCCATGATCGTAAATGGTAATTTCTGGTTTGGGGAACATTACTGTAAACTTTAAAATTCAGTGACATTTAACAGATTCCCCAGCTGTGGCAGAAGCTTAATTTGATGCTTACATTTTCTGAGGCAGTAATGTGAATTAGCATGAGGCACAAGCCTGTGGGAAAACTGTATTTGTGGAAGGTACTGTTTGTAGAAAGATTGTTCTGCTGCTGGGATTTACTGACTACAGCAGAGATACCTTCATCCTTCTAGGATTGTGAAGCAGAGGAGAGAGCTGGGAGGAGAGTTATGGGGAAATGACTGTTTCTTTCCCAGCTTTCTTAGCCTGGTCATCTGAATGGAAGAAGTAAATAAAAAATGTAGGGCAGCCCTGTGCCCTTCTGCAGAAGCAGCTGCAGGTGAGGCAGCATAAGCTGAGGCATCTCTTAATGTGCATGACCCAGTTCTACCCATGGCTGGGCCCTAAATCTGTGCTTAGAAGTCCTGGGCTGCTGACCCCGATGCTGGTACTGCCAGTTTGAAAACAGCATGAGGATTAGGAAGCAGCCATGGATGAAGCATCTGGCTCAGCTGGCAGCTTCTCCATGGCATCAGTGACCTGTGCTCTGCTCGCTGGGCCTTGTCCGCACCTGCAGCTCCTGTTTCCTGTGTTTGCAGGGTTCCTGCTCTGTGTACCACATACCTTGAGCTGCTCACAAACTCAATTATACTTCTGCCTCTCGTGTTCTGCCAGGTTTGATGGATATAAGTATGTTTGTGTGCAGATATCTGATAATGTTGGTAGTTCAACCTTCCTCTTAGACTCTCATCTGATCTTACCTACTTGTCTGGGTTTTTTTACTCACATCTATTCACTCATCTTTCCCTTTCTGTCTCTGCCACGTGCACTATCCATCATGTCCAAAAATCATTCTTCCTTCTCTACATGCATTTTGTGCAGCTATCACTTTTCCAGGCAAGATCACCCCCTCGGTCTGAAGTCATCGGAGATGTTGCGTGAAAGATATCAAATCAATAGCAGAGCCTTCTGCTCTGTTATTGCAAACCCTTGCTCTCCTGGCTGGAGAATTGTAATAGTAGAGAATATTGACAGCAGATGTGCATGGTGTTTTGATTTACACACCGTTGTTTTCAAGGTGGCACATCATATTTCAGAGTCAGTAGCAAATGCCTAGTGAGGTTTCATTATTGGTGGAGCTGCACAGTTTCTTTGCAGGAATACCTTGAGCACACTGACTACACTAAATATGTTTGGAAGGTTTAATAGAACTAAAAACTTCAGAGTTGCTCTGTTTAAATTGTCTGCATCTTGGCAAATTTCAATTCCCTTCAAAATGGCTAGGATTTAAAAATTGTGCATGCCTCTGTGTGTCATGGTACATAGAAAACTGTACTTTAGAAAAAAAAGGGAGTTTTTTTTTTCCTAGCATTATTTTAGCATATACATGTACATGGTGTGACTTAACTGTACTTCAGGGTGAAAATTGGGCAATAGAAAATCAATCAGTGTATTACACAGATGGGTTTCAGGCAGGATTATGATACCTTTTGTAACAGTGCAGTAGAAGGCAAGGGTGACTGTCCAGAAAATAAAAGCATTTCAGTGTACAAATAAAGAAATAAGGTCCCTTTACAATATCATGCGTTATATATGAAAAGACATGTGTTTGGTTTTCATTAAAACCTTACTTGGTAACAATATGAACTGTGATGGAAACTACTTGAATATGAGCCTAGCTCCTGTAAATCTATGAAGTTACTGTACGAAGCAGCTCTGAGAGGAAAATCAGTTGTTTTAGTTCAGCTTGCATCTTGTATGAATGTTTTAGTGACATAGTTGAAATGATTGGCTCATATTGATTGGTGGGAGGTATCTTCCATCTGTATTTTGTATGCAGTTTTTCATTATTTTCTAAAAAAGAGTTATTACCAAAGTGGTATTTTCCCTGTGGTAAAAGGTGCTTGAACCTCTTATTTACAGATTTGTATAGGATATACTTTTAAAGTCGATTTTGATAATGCTAATATTAGTATATAATTTAATTTTTGTTATTTTCTTGATTAGAAATAGCTGTGTGAAGGCTTTTCATTTATCAACTACTGAAACAGATGCCTTTCCAAAATGCTCTTTGAAAATAAGATTACTCAAGCTGATTAGGCCTTTAAATGCATAACATACTACTCACAAATTACAATCTCTTCAGTTTCTAGGCAGTACAGAAGTGGAGCAGCCCAAAGGCACAGAAGTTGTAAGAGATGCTGTTAGAAAATTAAAGGTAAGAATTTTTAATTAAACATGAATGGAATGTACTCTTAACCTCTTTTCACAACTAAGACACTTTGTAGGTTTTCTAGGTGAATTCACTGGCTCTAGAAGCAGTTGCTTTTTCTAATCTCTTTAGTCTGTAGGTTCTTGCTTATCATGTCTGTGTGGTCAGGTGTTCTGCTGTGTACAATATTTAGTTGTCTTACAGATTATGCAGTTATTCAGAAATATTTATAAAGTTAGTATACTTCAGTGGGTAATGCTCCTTCTTCGGGCTTGTCTGGGGCTTCATTAATACAAAGTGAGTAGCAAGGATTTGTTTCAGCTGCCATCCCCAGCTATGGCTGAGAGAATCAGACATTTGCAATTTCCTCTTGGTTACATGTGCTTGGGCACCAAGGGACTTGGTGGATAACTAAAAATATCCAAGTGCAATGACTTTGTTGAGGGTTGTTTTTGGTTAATGTGGCTTTGCCTCGACTCCTGAGTGAGAGCTGGCCAGCTCAGAGCTCTTCAGAGCTGTGAGCTGGGGCAGGGAATGCTGATTGTTCCAGTCCACTCCACTGCCTTGTTCCTGGGGAAATGCACTACTTCATGCTTAGCTGCTCTGAGCTATTGGCCCTTCAGTTTATTTAGATGTAGATCTTTCTCCCTACTACTGCATTTTTCATAACTTTTTTTGCAGGCTTTTCATTTTTTGTTAAACAAGTTCCCTGGAAATGGGCAGGAAACATGGGGAGTCAATATTGAAAAAATTGATTGTGTTGTTACCATACCAAAGAAATGCAGAAAGGAAATATGAGACTACTCATGCAGCTCAGCTTTTAAGACTCAGTTTTCCCTTGAGAAAGCCACCTTTACAAGATAGATCAGTAATCTTATTAAGGTATTGAAACACATTCTTTGCTGAAGTTTTCACTCTACCAAGATAGTACAGCTGCCTTTAAAGATTTGTTTAGTGGATTCTTAGAGTGTTTTGTGCCAAAAAGACTTTATTGTGCTGCAGTTAGTCAGAGTCATTATTGGCTAGCTGTTTTCAAGTGTTTTTAGCTAAGTTTGACCCTTTTTTAAGGGTCATTTCAGCATTCTGTCAGTGGAAACAAAATGTGTGGGTTTGTGTGCGTGTTGTGTAGTTTGTCTTTATGAAATTCTAATACCCCTAGCAAAGTCAGTTCAGTGCAGAAATCTGTCACAGTGATATCTTGCTATGGAGCATCTTTGCTTCTGTTTTAATGGGGTTTTATTGGACTCCTGACTAAACCAAATGCTGAGTGTCTGTGTCTCACTGGTGGAACCCCAGGCTGATCTGGGCTCTCACTGACCACAGGAGGCTTTGGGTGGGTTGAATTCTATGATTCCATAAAAAAGGACTTCTCAGAAGTGGGGGCAAAGACAGAAATGTTGTGTATATGTTTATGGTGTCACTGGAGTGTGTAGATACCTGCTCTAATTTTCTACACAACTTCCCTAAGTGAACCACTGTGGAGATACAGAAATCTGAATCGTTGCTGCCAGAATTACATTATTTTCTTCAAGTTTGGAATTTTGGAGCTTAGATATCAAGTATTGCATGTGATCTTACATAATTAAAAGTTTATTAAAGAACTTCCAAAGTAAATAAAGATGACTTTCGGAAGGACTTGAAAAACCTTGGAACAGAATTCAGAAAGCAATGAAAAGGCTTTTATGTTTGAAACAATTCGCAATTAATTGAATACTCATTTGAAGACTGACTTACATTGTGCATCTGTAGTCTTTGAAGAGAAGCCTAGAGGTACTGGATTTTTTATTAAGCACACATCTGTAGCTTGTTTTTAGAAAACGTTTAAGCAATTAAAATAGCTTGGAAAACTAATGTAATTTCAAAAGAAAGATTGAAGAAATATAAAGTGATGTGGGGGTAGGAGAGTTTTTAGAAGACTTGCAGCTTCTGATGCCATATTTATATTTTTTAATTACCTGGAATTGCCTTTAATTGCAATGTGATTAATCATAATTTGTTTTTAATTAAAATTAATAGCCAGCAGAAAAGCAAGTGGCACTTTCCTACTGTTTAGAGCTATTTTTACAAGTGGCATGCATCACACTAATGAGCTTTTGAAGTCATGTGCTTCCTGTGATATGCAGACCGTGAAACACAGCCACCAGAAAGCATTTTTCTTAAATCCTCATGTCACCAAACTGTCAGAGTCAAAATCTGATATACAACTGATTGCTGTTCTAAATCCAAAGCCCTTAGCACAAAGATTTGGGTTGCCCAGCACAGAAACTGCAGCTGCCATTCCACAAACTGATTTTTCCCAGCAGATGGAGCTGATGTTCTACAGAAACACAAAATATCTTGGAGAAACTTTTTGATGGTTCGTTGTACTTTTATCCCAAATACAACTTTTATATTTTCTTGACAGTTTTTCTGGGACAGTTGCAATTAGAAATTCGCTTTTTTTCAAGCAACTGTGTTTAATTTCTCTAGAGAATTCTCCAGTGGTTTTATCTAGGTGGGATTTCCCCTTGTGTTTTCCAAGTGCTTGGAGCTGTACTGCAGGAGAAAGAAGGAAGTTCAACACTATTGTTTTACAATGTTTGTTTATTTGTAAGATAAGGTGAACGATTATCACAATTTGTAAGATAAGGTGAATGATTATCATAATGTTTTCCTTCAAGTTTTCTAGAATGAAACAAAAACTAAAGCACATGGCACCCAGGTGTTGTATCCAAACATGCCTGCAGTACTCAAATGTCTGCATGTTGTCAGATCACAATTCATTTTATGAAGTGAAATGAATACTCTCTTTGATTAATGAAGTTTGAAACTTCTCGATCAGGCTGCAGGAATGAATTTGATTCTTCTCATAAAGTGTTAGAAGGGTTGCCAGAGGTGGGAATAGGTGGAAAGAACAGCATGATGGATGGAAGGAGCAGCATAACCACAGCAGTGGTAGGAAAGCTGCCTGGAGGAGTGCCAGGGAGAAGCCAGAATAGACATCTGAGTTTTGGGCTGTTTCTTCTAGAGTCTTGCAAAGGATGTTTTTGTGAGGGCCAAACTTAGGGATGTTTGCTTACCCAGCTTTCAATTCATTATCCTGCTTTTCTTCCACTGTTCTTCTGTAAGTGGCGATGACCAGACAAAATGCAAATAGAATGAATCACTTGGAAACCACTTGAAATATTTTTCATCATGTCCTTGACCTCTAAGGATACACAAAGGGAAGAGTGCTCGTTCACACACTTCCACACATGCAGAGATGCTGTCCTGCTGCTGCCCTTAAAGGACCATCCATGGATATTGTTCTGAGCTCCCTTCCATGTTAAAGCTCAGTTTCATCTGTTCTTGAAAGGACAGAGGAGCTTTTTAATATTGGGATAAAGAGATTTGCAGCCAAGCCTTCCAGTCATGACTGCTCTCTTTGAAGTACTGTGGAAAGCGGAATTTGTTCAGGACCAAGCAAGGACATCCTGGAGACCAAAGCAACTCTGATGAGAAGAGCTGAATAAGAAAATACTGTTTACCCTGCCTCACAAAAATATTAAAATTAAACCCTGCCCCTCCCACCACCACCAAAAAAAAAAAAAAAAATCAACCAAAGCCAACCAGGGACAAAAAATAATCAAAAATTCACCATGAAAAAACCCCAACAAACCCTCAAAACTCCATGCCACCAGATAGAATAACCAAAATATCTCAAAACAGCCGCAACAAAGCAGGCCACCCCCCAAATAAAACACAAAAAATCTGCCAGGAAGTGAGAGATGGAAAAAAGGCTGCACAGTCTTCTGCACTGTGGATAATAGATGGATAGCTTTCCTCTCAGAGCAGTGTGTGTCTGGAAAATAAAATACAACCTATTCATAGATTTACACTTCTGGATGGCTTTTTCCCTGCCCAGATGATTATTGAGAGATTGAATTTTGCTTATCAGAGGCCTTTACACTCTGGGCAGCTCTTTTTCAAAGGCCATAATGTCATTATGCCCACATCAGATGTTCATGAAAAAAAATAAAAAAAGGGGGGGGGGCTCTTGGGATTTTTCCAGACATGTTTCCTTATAATGACTGTTGAATTGGAAAAAGGGAGGAAAAGCATCTTCTCCAAGACAGATTGAAAAGATGTTTCCCAGCTCATCCAATGACCCTGCCCTAAACCAGGACTCTTTTAAGGTGTGAAGTGCAATGTCTGATTTGTCACTGGTCACCTGCATTATGTGAAGGACTTGAACCTCTCTTCCCTGGGATGAAAATTCACACCCAAATCACAGGGTTGTCTCCCTTTTGATGTCTCAACTTTTTAATTCTCAAGATTTTTAATGAAATCTTGAATTGTGTGGGGAGGTGTAAGTATTAAAGGGAAACACACAGTTTTGATTGCATGGCTGAATTTGTTTAATGGACATATAATTATTCTTAACAATGAATACTTTAGCTCCAGTTCCTGGCTGTCTTGAAAACATGAGGTGGTTTGTTTGTTTGTTTGTTTGTTTGTTTGTTTTTTGCTGCTTGTGGCTTGCTAAGACTTGAGGCATAAACACATCAAATTCAATCTTAATAAGACTCTTAGAGTATGCAATTTCCCCTGCTGCTGTGATAAATTACAAAATATATGAGTTGGTTTTGGTTTTTTAATTTTTAAAGCTAAGTTAAACCACAGAAAACAGGTTTCTTTGCATTTGTTCCTTTCCCTAAAAATGCCATGAATGTATAATGTTAGTTCTGAAGCAATTGAACACAGACTAGCCCATCCCACTGAGCTGGACCAAACCTGGGGTTCGTGCCTGAGAACATTATATGTATAAACTAACAGTTTAAGAATTTGGCCCATCCTGTCTCTTCCCAAGCCATGTTGTGATTCATTATAATTTTGTATCATTTTCCATTTTGATGCCAATGGGAGGCTGCAGATTTTTACCCTCTTAAATAATCTTGTTACTCTGTGAGATACAAATATTACTCAGTTTCAAATGTGTGCTGATAGAAAAATATAATGTTTTTACATCTCCTAGGTCTTGGGGTCCTCCTTAGATAGAAGGAATGACTAGAAATAAATAAGAGAGGAAAGTTCCTGATTGCTGACTCGGTGATGGGATGTCTGTTCAAACCCTGCACAAGTTTGGGAGGCGTTTGGATCTGGCATTCTGGAGAATGTCAGATATAAAAGAAATTGCTGATCAGTATCTGTGTGTTATCTATTCCTGCACAGGACAGTGGGCAGGAAAAATGCTAAGAAAGAAACTGCCAGATTTTCTGAATTAATCTTTATGTGCCGCTCACTGTACCCAGTAAACCTTTGATTAAAAAGCTCATTTGTCTAGATGTCTGTATGGAAAGGGCTCTCTTGTGGTTGGTTTCTTTCACCATTGCCTGGTTTTGATTTTATGGAGTGTCTTAAAGTGGGTTTTCCAGCTCTCTGCTAACTTTGGTAAATATCCTGTAAGTTTTTTCTCTGTTTTGTTAACATCCTTCTGCCTTTGAAACCCTCAGCAGACAACACTTGAGGGTTTTCTCACAAGCAGCTGATGCAGTGCGGCCCTTGTTGTCATCTTAAGGATCTCTTTGAAACACCTTTCCAGTTTTGGTTTCATGAGAAGGCCCTCAGATAGGGGCAGTTCTACCATGTTTCAAGACTTCCTCCTTCCATCCTCTCAGGGTAGTCTCCCGAGAACCAAAGTTTGTTTCCACATGTGGGATTTGCAGGGTTGCTTGCAGGAAAAATGGGCTCTGTTGGGATGCCAGTCTGTGGTGTTCTGGTTGATGAGGTTCTCTCTCTTAATTGCCCCTTCATCAGTCTTTGTGGTCTGCAAGCTTCCTCTGTAATAATTTTAGATTTCAGATCATTAGTTTTCTCCCCTTTTTCCCCCTCTCTTATTTTCTTCTGCCTGCAGATTTTATCAGTAATTATTTTTCTCCTGGTCATTGTTCAATAATGTCATGCTTAAGAAATAAACCCTGCTGGAATACATTAGAAACATATCTTCCCAATGACAATTTCCTGTTTATAACTACATCTGGAGACTAATGTAACTAACTTAACTCACACTTTCTTTCTATTGCTTCACTTTCTTAAATATCATGGCATACAAAACACAGATGCTTTGTCTACTTAGACAAGCTGCATTTTTTGTAAAATATTGATCATCATAAATTTCATCTCACTTGAATTCCCTAGTTCTTGAACTGGATTTCTGCTTTTTGAGAGTGGAGACGTGGTAGGGTCAGTTTGTTCACCCTTTTTTTAGAATTGGCAGAGACCTGCCTTCTGGAACTTCCTCAGTGTTGTAAGTGTTGACTACTTGGAGCACGCTTTGGCCAGCTGTTCTAAAACTTGTGCAAGTTATTCACATCACTGACTTTAAAACCTTTTTCTTTAAAACTTCTTTTCTTTTAAAACTACAACATTTTCGTGTTGTAGCTGTTGCTTGAGACTCTGAGATGATAGTTGTTGGAAAATCAAGCATTCCATCATCACTCTCAATACGTACCATGCCTTTAACGCAGTAAAATCAAATATTATTTGTGCTCTCTTCACTACTGCACAGAAACCCTTGTGCATGGCTTGTTTGCAAAGGGACCTTTCCAAAAGGTCAGGATTTACTCAAGCTGCAGGCTGTTTGAAGCTGAGCTGTGCCCCAGGGTTATCTGTTCTATGGGCATCTCTCTGGGCATCGTTGACTGCATTGGGAATTGAGATGTCCAAACTGGCCAGGTGATAGTTGGGTTTTGTAGCCATTCCTTTTAACCTGGCAAACTGCTGAGTACTGAGAAAAGGGATCACACATGTCCTCAAATCCCACCCTAGGAAGGGACATCAGGAAATTACAAATCAGAGAGGAAAGCTGGCAGAGTGCACCTAATGAATAAATTAGTGATCTGAAAATTATCTAAAGACACTTTAAGTTTTATATTGATCGTGGAAAAAAAAATCTGTGCTAATAAAGCAATGGTTACCCTTTTTCCTCTTAAAGCGCAGACTTAAAAGGGTAAATTTGCAGTATAAAGTTTAGGACAGATTTTGTGTGGTTTAATGAATGATTTTTATTAAATAAAGCACATTTTTTTCTCTTAGTGAATTTTAATTATACTTTAAAGTCAAAAGATGTTGGCCAAAATGCTGTAAACCGGCAATTATTAGTCTTAAAATTTCATTTTCTACAAAATGTCTTTAAAAAAATTAGAAGATGCATATGGAATGGCACACCTTAATAAAACTACAGGGACTAATGTCTATTAAAAGTGAATATAGCAAGACATGGGCTGATGGGAAAGAGCACATTGTATATACATGATGCTGAAGAGGCAGAACTAGAAGTTATATTATCTTAACTCCTAATTAGTTGGTTTTCACTAGTGAGTCCTCCTGTATGAACCTTTATAAAATATATATTTGGCCAGTGACTGTAGCAGTTCTAGGTATTGAAATGTGAAATAGGTATTTCTATTTTAGAGTTGGTTTTGAGAATGGCACAGAGTGGTTTAGATGGGGGAGATAGCTGTTGGGGGGTTTTGGGGTGTGAGAGAGTGCTGCTTGTTTTACCAAGTGTGTGATACTTATCATCTATTGGGGTGCATGAATCAGTAATGAAGTGTCTGGGTAAGTCCTGCTACTGTGAGAAGTTAATAGGATTAATTATAAATTAATGTTTAGCTGTTAAAAGTCCAATGAGCATGCCTTCAAATTGAGGAATAAAATTGGGAGGAAGGGAAAAACAGGTTCATTCTGTGCTTTTAGGGTGATTCTCCAAACGAGCTAAAAATTTGCCATGAATGAAGGTGTCCTTAAGTGAAATGAAATAAAAGAGATTGACAGTCATATTGTGTAAAGCACTTGGTGTTATGGGAAGATTTTCCAAGTACTAGTTGGAAAAGGATCAGAGCAAAAATCTAAACCCTGAACTATCACTAAAATGAATAATTAATTGTAATCAGAGTTTTTAAGGATCTGTGGGAGAGGTGTCAGTTGGCTCCAGCCACACACTTTACAATCATAAGGCAATTCAGGCTTGTGTCTTCCAGGTCTGGTAGGACAGCACCCTTGGTGACACCCTAGATTCCTGATGGCACTAAAAGCCATTGTCCACACTGACTTCAGACACAGAGAATTTGTGCTGATGGGGAATTACTCACCCAGTTTATTCTTGAATGGGAGTGTTGAGGACAACGTGTTCAAACATAGAGCTCTGAAGCAGAGACTCCAACTTCTGGCCTGTAGTGGATCATCATCCTTATTTATGAATTTGAAAATGCCATTCCAGGCTGTCAAAGACTTGGAAGTAAAAGGCAACATTTTGCTCTGGTAACAGAGCAAAATACGGAGCAATCACATAGATTTGGTAAGAAAGGCACCCAAATTTAGGGCACTCCTTGGAGCAAATTTGGGATACTGTGCTGATTTTATAGGCAGTGTTCATGAGAGAGAGAGAGAGAAAGAGAGAGAAAGGTAAGTGTAGAAAAGGAGATGGAAAATGTATTGGATAGGACATATTGCCCAATCCAGTCATACAAAGTGTTGTCTAACCATTATCTAGTGGGCTGCAGGCAGATAAAATTCTGAGAATAAGATAGATCAAGTATTTCTCAGGTGTTGACAACTGTAGTGCCTTCAAACTGACCCTGTTTAAAATGACTGATGGAATATCTTAAAGGAACGTCTAGAACCCTCCATGCAAGAGTCTGGAAGTGAGTTTAGAAATAGTGGAGTGTGGAAAACACACTGATGTTCCCTGCTCAACAACCAGGCAGCTGAAAGTGTTTGTGTTTCTTCTGCTCTCAGAGAGATCTCATGCAAAAGTTTCAATTAAGTGCATGAAAAGCAGATAAAAGTTTCAGGGGAACATGCTAATTTTAAAATTCTTCTTCTGGAATTTTAGGAACATTCTGTAGTGCACTGTAAGAAATTCTGGTCTGGGCCCAGCTGAGACTCTTGGAATAGCTGGTGTTGTTTATGGGAAGCTTATTGAAGAAGGAAAGAAACAACCTCATGGGGAGGGAGTTGAGAGAAAATGAGAATTTTTAAAAACAAATAAACTTACTATTTATGTGATTGCTGTTGTGCTTTTTGTGTTTCAGTTTGCAAGGCATATCAAGAAGTCTGAAGGCCAAAAGACGCCCAAAGTTGAGCTACAAATCTCAATCTATGGTGTAAAAATTCTAGATCCCAAAACAAAGGTAAGAAACTTGCATGGGGTTTTTCACATTGAATTAGTAAATACTTGTTTCGCTGGTTTTAAGGCTTTCATTGTTTTGTATTTTTAAAGTATTGTAACGAAAGCCATTCTATTGATGGAAGAAAATCTTCTAAAATGCCATGTTTTGTTACAGCACCTGGATGACAGCCTCTCAGGAAGGTACATGATAGTTCTGAAGGCACACTGGAACTAGTGTGGCATTCAATTTTTTTTTTAATCCTTTCACAGCAGGACTTTTAAAGTTTGAGGATCATGAAAACAATGAGCTAAATAAATGTTACTACTGCATATGATAAAAACCTTCCCATATATATGTTGAATATTGAATTTGGAAGATTCTTTTGTTCCTGCTTCTTAATTGAGGAGTAGCTGCTGCATTCAGACAGTGGCAGTGCCCTTTCTAAATGGTAGCTGTAGTTCAAAGCTACAGATGCTTGCAGCCCATTTTTGTATCAGATTCTTTACAGAATTCAACAGTTCATACATAAGCAGAGGGGACAAGAAATAGCCCATGTCAACTTTAATTGGGGTTTTTGCATCTTCCTTATGCCCCAGGGCAGACAGGGGTGCTAAACGCTATATCCTGGCAAAAACTGTTTTAAAATAACATTTTGAAATGCCAAAAGATCTTAGCCTTCCTGCAGGGATTAAGGGAAAGCTGTGGGATATATGTCTGGGGGAGTAGGAACATTCTAATCTCTTAGCAATGTTGTTATTGCAACTCAAGTAATAATCAACTGTGAGCAGTCTTTTTATCTCCCCCACTTAGTTTCTTGTAGCCGCACGTAAATTTCAAGCAAGTTTTCCTTCTTTTTGCACAGTTTATAAATGCTTTAGGAAATTCAATTTCATGTTATCAGCACTAATTAGTTTTTTTTGCAGTGTGTTTTTGAAACAAAGCACTTCAGTATGTTGCAGAGGAATATTGGGTTTTAGTCACATAGTGACATTAATGGCAGTGGGAACAGGAGGCCAGCTCATCTATCAGGACCTGGTTCTATACTTGGCAGTCCAAGATGGATTATAGAAAAGTGGTTCTGTCCTTAAATGATATAAAATAATTATATGGATCTGTAAACCTCATAGTGCTAGGGCAAGCAAATGTTGTTATTTCTGTGTGTTAAAGAGCTACCACAGGACAGAGATTTGGGACCTGGGAGAAACAAAATACTCAGAACAGCTGTAAAGACTGAGAAAATGAACTCACTTGGGGCAAGGGCAAAAGATTGCCCAGAGGGTGCATTTTTTGGCTATTTGGTTGTGTGCAGAGAGGGCATGGCTCTGTTTATGGGCTTACAGCAAGCTGGGAACCCCAGTGCTGCACAGACTTTTTTTTTTTTTTTTTTTAATAGATAATAGCTCACATCTAAAGGACATATTTTCCTTTAAAGCAAATACTGCTTTCCCATGTAAAAAGCCAAATAAAATAAAATACCAAGAGGAGGCTTGTTGAAGAAAAACAACAAAAAAAAATAGTTGAGATAGTTTATTTCGGTCTTGTCAAGCTCTCTCTTGAAGAGCATTGTCATTGCAACTTTTTAAATTGCTGGAACTTGCTTTAAAATGGAAAATTAAATACAATACCAAAAATATACAAGTAATAATGCTTAAAAGCTGCTTATGTGGCACCTCAAGTAAATAACTATTTCTAAGTCAGATTTATTTCTCTTTTTTTGGCTAGCAAAGTAATTTTATTTATATTTTCTATCTTTAATGTAGCAAAGCAAGGAAGGACTCGTTTCAGTAAATCCATTTTAACAAACCTTGGAGATGATGAGGTTTAAAAATGTTGTGCACCTGGAAAAAGAACAGATTATTTTACATAATCAGGCCCTAAATAGATTGCAGAGGGATGCAAGGCAACAGTAAAATCAATTCTCTAGAACAGAAATTACTGTCCAAATAAACACTTCCAGATAAATGCTGTCCAAACAAAAACTTCCTATTTACATTCAATAAAAACAAGAGTGTTTTTAAGAGATGAGTTTGCTAACTTCTGTTACACTTTAAGTCCATTTTTGAGTGCTCTCATATACAGTAAGAGACATTCAAAAATATCACTGCAGCTTGCATGAGGAAGTCCAGAGCTTTCCTATGTGCATCTTTATCCCAAGTGAGTGCAGTAGTTTCTTAAAAATTACCTTTCTGTTTGTTTGCAGGAGGTCCAGCACAACTGTCAGCTCCACAGGATATCCTTTTGTGCTGATGACAAAACTGACAAGAGAATATTTACTTTCATATGCAAAGACTCAGAATCAAATAAGCACCTGTGCTATGTGTTTGACAGTGAGAAGTGTGTAAGTACTCAGGATGCTCTGCAGGGCTCGAGGTCACTGTGCTGCTGATGGCTCTGCCCTCAAATGAGGTGGGAATGGTTCATAGGAGACAGCCTGCCTTTTAACTGGAGCACAATTTCATGCCACTATGGTGTCTTGCAACTTAGATGCAATAAATGAAGGAAGAGTCTCTTTCCTCAGTGATCTGAGGTGGCTTTCTGGGATAATTTCTCTTGCTGCCCAGCTCAGCATCCTGGGGGAAGCATCTGCAATACTCCCAGAGAACAGGCTCTGTCCCACCAGGCTTGAGATGTTTGCACAGCTGTTTGCTGTGATTACTGCAGCTCTGGGGCTCAGATACCCTTGCAGGCTTTTTTGCTGATGCATCTGTCTCTGGTTTTAGTGTTGGGGATTTTCTGTGTTGTTTGTTTGTTGGGGTTCTTTATTATTTTATCACAGCAAGGCTCTCCCTTCTTTGTCCACCCCTTTCCCTGCTGCATCTCTCAAGTTTAACACCACAAAGCACTCACAGCCCCAAGCACTGCATTCTCTGGTGTCTGAGACAGAGCAGTTACTCCTTGCTGTATTTACTTTCTCTGCTAAAGTTCTAAGTGAGTGGTGTATCCATATATTCAGCTTTAACTGGTCCTGCTTTGGCATCACTTGTTGCTGAAACCTGTCCTCCATCAGCTTCCTGGAGGCTTATTTTACCCCCATCATTTTTGACATAGATATTCTGCACTGACTCTATAAACACATTGTAACATAGGCTATGAATCAGCACAGAACTAGTAAATTATTATACTTTGCAGATACAAATGCAATTTCTGCAGATTTTTTTTTTCCTGGATATATGTAGTTGAAAATAGTTGGGCAGATAAATACTTGTCTGCAATATGGCTTTTATAATACTAAAATTAATGTTGAAATCCAGAATTAAAATCAATAGGGGTCAAAATATCCATTGGCATGAAAACATTATTTCATTTAATTTTAAAGACTTTATTTAATAATTGAACAGACTGTATTTGCTTCAGAAATCACTGGGAAAAGCCATTGTGCAGTGTGGTATCTGTGTTTATGGAAAGTGAAGATATAATTTATACTGTCCACTCTCCTTTGTTTATCCAAAGTATTTTTACATTCTTTCAAAGTGTTTTGCCAAGGTATTTTGCTGAGGGGTGTTTCTCATGCTCCTTTGTAGTGTTGGCTTCGTGGTGGATGGGGCAAAGCCTTTGGATGTGATACATGGTATAAAGTACTTTGTGATCTTCTGAAATGAAAGGAGCTGCAGCAAGTCTTCCTAATTTACTAATTTCAGTCTTATGTTTTATGTTAAGGCGGAAGAGATAACTTTAACAATTGGTCAAGCATTTGACTTAGCTTACAGGAAATTTCTGGAATCTGGAGGAAAAGATGTTGAAACGAGGAAACAAATTGCAGGTTTACAGAAAAGAGTAAGTTCTGAACTATGTTTTTCTTTTTAAGAGATAAAAGTACATGCTGCTGTATTTGTATTACCTGCTTTTTATGGAAGCATAATTTCCAGCATTATTCTCAGATTGCATAGGTAAAAAAAAAAGAAAAGAAATGTAGTAAAAATATTTTTATGTTTTGCTGTCCTGCAAGGACACTAAAAAGCAAGGTTGAAATATGGAGGATACTGAAATTTAATTATGTTTTGTAGTCAGATAACGAGTTAAACCTTGATTCTAAATCACCAGATCTCTGATGAAACTTATGCTCAGTGGATGCTGTTTTTGAAATCCATGATATCCCAATAGCTATTGAATAACCACTTGCTTTGTAGATTCAAGAATTAGAAACTGAAAATGCAGAACTGAAAAACAAAGTTCAAGATTTGGAAAACCAGTTAAGAATAACACAAGTACACGCATCTCCAGTAAGTACATGATGTAACTCTTGTGTCTGAAGCCACTCTGCATTTATAATCACTTTATGATCGTTAAGAGCATCCCTGCTGTGCCCAGAGATTGCCATTAACATGCAGTGATGAAGTAACACTTCTGTTGAGGGGCAGGGCTGAGCTGTGACCTTGTGCAAATCTCTCCACCTGAGGCTCTTCCATACCTATTTGTTGCTGCCTGAGGACAGTAAATGCTCGCTCCAGTGGAGCTCTGAATGTGCCAGCTGAGGGTGAAAAACCGTTCTGCACTGACAGGATCTGGTTCCTAAAGGCTGCTTGGGAGCTCCTCACAGCTTTGTCGCGAGCAGAGGTCACCTGTGAGTGACAGTGTGCCTGCCAGGAGTCATTAGGTCTTGGGAACTGATCCTGGCTGCTAGGGAAAGAGGAACAAAGGTGGGCTCCTGGAAATTCCAACTGCTCTGCAGTTCTACAGATGATCAGGACAGAGGCTTGTTTCAATTGCTGGCTGGCACTTCCTGATACCTAGGCAGGACCTCCAAAAAGGCAGGTTGCACTGCAGACTGGTCCTAATGACTCCTCTCTTCTTACAGGTGTGTTCCATCTGCACAGCTTTAGGCTGCACAGCTGAGAAAATAAATCCAATTTTTTAATGTCTCTAGCTGTGGCAAAATCTTAGAACAAGAGAAAGTGCTTTTCAGCTGTGCATTTTGGACTGCCTTGTTCCTGCCCTGAATGTTCACCATTTCCCCTTAAATGGATGTTCAAAGATGTGGGCAGAGTAAAAGAATATTTGCAGTGGTGCTGACAGTTTCTCAGTAGTGTCTGTACACTCTTTATGTTGATTAGATGGTTGTTTCCATGAGGGACTGCCATTTCATTTTACTGAAATCTACTTAGAGGAGAGAGCACCATAAATTATAAATGCTGTGTAACTACCACAGTGAACATTTTAAATTATGAATATCTTCTCACTTACGAAGCATTCAGTGATAGGTAATCAATTTTAATGCTAGATTTAATATCAGCTTAGTCAGTTCTTTCATATTTTATTTTTTCATCAATTGGGATGGCTGTTTATTTTTATTTATGAATGTAATACCTAAATGAATATTTGAATGCAAATAAATAGGCTCTTAAATCTATTGCAATCAATTATTTTCTTTCATTTAAACTGAAGAACTTCATTTCATTAAGCAAAAAAAAATTAAAGAAAATTATTTATAATGCTCTATTTATTGTATCTTTTAAGACAATGATGTTGCATTAAAGAGTTAAGATTTGAATTTGTTAATTTACCAGCCACTTGTAAATTCATTCTCTAGATGGTGATTTATTGTTAATTACTATTGGTACAGTGAATAAGCATATTGCTTAAATAGAACTTGTGCTGCAATAAAACTATAGAATATTGATAATTATTTATATTAATTAATTAATTTCATTAATCACTGTTGGCTATTAATTTGCACTTATTTTATTGCTGTATTTACTCCTTAATCTTTAAAATGAAAGCCCCAAACATTTTCTGCCACAACTGTTTAGAATTGCAGAAAGAGCCCCTCGGAGCCTGTTCAACATTTGTATCCATCCTGACACAAAAGATTTCTCTAAATGGGTGAGTGCTGGAACAGGATTCCCAGAGGTTGGGGCTCTCTGTGCTCCTGGAGGTGCTGGATCTTCCCTGAGCATGAACCTCAACAGCCTCAGCTAATTGGGTCCTGCTCCAAGCAGGAGTTTGGATTAAGCTCCTTTCCTTTTACAGGATTCTTCCATCAGTTGTGCAGCCAAAAATTGAAATGAAACAAAACCAACCAAGCAAAACCAAGCACATTTTTTGGAAAACCTCTTTCTCAGCCCCAGGCCCACAGCAGTTCCCTCCAAGCACTATCAACTCAAGCACCTCACCAAGGGGCAGCTTTCAGGCACATCCTTTCTAAACCAGATCCTGTGGAAATGGCAAATCAGAGCTCTCAGGTGTGCTGCTGTAGGAATAACTCCTTGTCAGTCCAACTGTTAGGTCGAGAAGGAATGCAGGAATGGACTGCTGAGGTTGACAAGTGACTCAAGTGAGATAAAAAGAAGCATAAATATTAGGGCAGTTTGAGTCTGTTGAAAGGATTATCAGTCAATGTGCCTGGAATAGCAGTGAATGTGATGACAGCTATCTCCTTTTTCACTATGTGAGCAACAAATATGTATGAAGGAACAAAATTTCAAACAATTCATAAGAAAATTGATTGCCTGTTGTAGTTTGCAATTAATTTTTTGCACTTTTCATTCAAATCAACGGTAATTTCAAGTATGATTCTGCAAAGTCTCAATTCCTATCAGAAAAAAGAAGTGGTGCAAAAATTTCTTTCTCCCTATTTCCACATAATTTCTGTAATGAAAAGGCTCCCTTTAGTTTTAAACTAAATAACTGGAGATAATTTCTGAATTTAAGCTAAAAATATCTATACTGCTGCTGCTCTGTCTTCAAAATTAAGTAACAGATCTATATTGTGATTATTTTTTCAGAGTAAACTTTTCAGATCTGCTGATAGTATTTTCTGGAATAAAATAGCTGAAATGAAGCTGACTATCCAAACAAAAGGGATAATACCTTGTTTGAGCCCCTTTCTAAGCATTTTTGGATGGGTGGGGGAAAGCTTCCTTCCATGCAGATAGTCTTAGTATTACATGCTGTGAACATAAGATAAATGTTCTTGTGATTTAGAACAGATTTATTAAATTATGTTTTACTTTTTTTTTTTTGCGTTTTTCATATCCCACTGTTGAACTATGCAGAGATGCCAGTGCCATACAACTGCTTTCTGAAGCTTTTCTTAGACATAATGACCATTTTGATTTATTTCTATTTTTTTAATCTGTTACGGCCAGAGCTCCTTACCTGGCAGTCCAACTCTAAGGTTTAGTGGAGGGATTGTTCAGTGGTCAATGGAAAGTTTAAGCCTTGATCCTTGACAGCTAATGTGATAAAAGAGCACATGCCTTTAACTGGCATCACAGCAGCTTGGAAGGAAGTGTTCTGCTTCAGAAACCAACTACAGATGGTTAAAAGCTGCTTAAACAGTTCCTTGGATTTTCATACCTTGTGCTTTCCTTGTTGTATTTGGTTGTTTGCCTGCTGTTTGTGCTCTCTCAAGTTTGCAGATGTGCTCAGGTGGCTTCCCTGTCACTCGGGTTGTTGAGCCCTTGCTGCTGTGCTCAGTGCATGTCCACAGCAGCTGATGTGGGCCTGCAGCAGCCCCACAGCAAGGGGGTTCAACAGGGAGCCCCTTCCCAGAGAAGGGGGGCTGCAGGGCCTGCACTGGCAGGGCACAAACAGAGTGGTGGGAGCACTGACAGCACTCTGGGCTGTGTCCTCTCCTCCCTTGGGCCATCCCAGTGGAGCAGGGGGGGCTCAGCAGGCTGAGTGTCAGGCTGGCAATGGGAGGGTGTTTTCCTTCCCCAGGAGAGGAGACTTTGGGGCTTTTGGAGTTCATTGCACCTCTAGTGTGACAGGCAGCACATGATGGCACTGTCATGCTCTCCATGTTAAGGTTCTGATCCAGGACAGAATGCCTTTCCCTCCTGGCAGTGACTGGGAAGCCATGGTACCATTTGCATGCAGTGTCAGTCTAGACTTTCCTTATTCCTGCTTCTGAGGTGCATTGATTTGGGTGTCTTTAATCATTCTAGACACATTAGTCTTCCCATTAGTTTTTAATGAAATGAAGAAGGGAAAAAACACTTTGGGAAATTTGATGTGCAGCAGGGTTTTTTTGTTTTATATCACTGACCCTTGACATTGCTGTTGGTGTGGTTTGGGGGGTTTTTTATTTGTTTGGGGTTTTTTTAAGCAAGACAATTCTGCTCTTTCTGACAGCTCAGTCTTCTGATTCCCAGATAATTTTCCCACAAGCAGAATGCAATTACATTTCCTGTTTTCATTTCAGTATCAAAAGAAAATAGAATGTGAGAGCATCTCTAAACTGTGGAGGGATAACTTAATACATCTATGGTTTTAAGCATCTCGTCCACTGCACATTTAGAAAAAAAAGTTGTCTCAACATGTTTCAGTTCTAGGTAGATACATCCAGGCTGTCATTTGAAATAAACTTTCCTAGCTTCCTGTTGTCACTGACAATAGATTTGTAGCTAAATATGAAATAAAACCATTTGCTGAGGATCAAATGTAATACTATCAAGACTTAAAATTCAGATCCTGTTTTACTTCCAAAATGTTTTAAAAACATTTTTTCTGTAGTTTCACAAACGGTAGACACAATGTGGTGTGCCAGGCTGCACTGCAGTATGTGGCTTTGCTGACATTTACTTCTCTAAAGGAGTTGGCCCTGTGCTCACATATTCAATTCTTGGGTAGTAGTGGTTCTTTGCAAAACATAAATACTAAATACTATTACAAATACTAAAGCACCTTAATTTGCTGATCCTTCACATCAAAATGTGCACAAATTGATGACTTATCCAAAAATCCATGCATGGTCTAACTAACAGAGGAAAATGCAAGCAGTGACTTGTAAGCTTAAAGCTTCATTTTAATCACAGAATCAAAAGTGTTTTGAGTTGATAATTTCATGAGAGAGAACATTTTTCCAGCTGAAATTGGAATTGTTTTAATTAAATTATGTTTTAAGTAAGAGTGAATTGGGGTATTAGGGAGTTTGTTGTGAGTCCTCAGTTACTGTGTTTTTAAAAAAATCAAAATAAATTTTAAAAAACCTTGCATATGAAAATTGAAAATAGTAATAATTTAAAATTTTAAGGGTGACTTTTCCCTCTCCAGTTTATAAGTAGTGCAAGTTAAAGGCTTGTTTGGGACGTACAAAGGGAAAATCATTCTAAAACTGCTTTTCTGATGATTCTTTTTTGTATTGCCATTTTTTTGCAGGCCATATAAGGGCTTATTTGAGGGCATATTTTAAAATAATAGTGACAGAGTGAAATGTGTGCAGAATACACAACAGAATAATGTAATTACCTACCCTTTGCATTTTTGCAGTGTGTAAAAGGGTGAAAAGCATTGACAGCAATCAATTTCTGCTTTTGAGGGATACAATTGCAATCAGGATTCTCTCCTTGCTTGGTTATTAGTATCACTATGAAATCTTTTTCTGTAGCTGCTCTAAATCTAGCCATATGGCCAAATCAACATCAATGTAATTTAGGTGCTTTTTCTGTCAGTTCATAAACTCTATGGGAAAAATAAAATTTCGTTCTGAACCTATAAAAGAAGCCATTAAGGCAATGAGATCATAGTTGGAAATGAAAGAGAGAAAACTGGATTGTATAATGAAATGCTTTTGCATAAAATATATTGTGAAAGTTGAACATCAAATTCTCAATCTTCACGCTTTTTCTCTCAGGATATTGTAGCTAATTAGATTTACTTGCGCTTAGCACATTCAGTAAATAATAAACTGCTTAGTGATCATTTTTGCTGCATTTGGGTCGATGGTTTTGAGCAGTCCTCCTGGAACTTTGAGCAGTTAGTCCCTCCCATGGCTGTGTTTGCCAGTGCAGAAGGGTTATGCAACAGGAGCTGTCAGCTTTTGGTGTCCTGAGTGGCTCTGTCGAGGACATGCAATCCCAAACTCAGAGTTTCCTTAGTTTGCCTCTCGAGCTGCGCTGCCATGGGAAGTGCTGGCATGGAATGTTTCCTTTGTCTCACTCCTTTGCATGCACTGCTCAAGTTTCTGTGACTTGTGCGTCTCTTGTTTATTTCTCATCTGTTTTAGTGGCTTGGCAATGCTTTAATCACTGGTCTTGATTATGTGAGGACCATGGGATTCTCATCTCATTGTTTGCCTGTGGGATCAACGCTCCAGTTTGTGCCACAGGGAGGCTTTGGATGCTGCTGCAGTGCGTGTAACTGCAGCCTCCAGAGCTCAGTGCAGCCCTGGCTTCATATCATGTCCTGCTTGCTGCTGTTTCCATTGCCAGTGCTGCCCAAAGCTGCCAGGGTTCCACTGAAATGTGGGGGAAGCAGAAGTGAAGGGCAGCAGGAAGAGGTGTTGGGAGAAGCAGCCCCAGAAGGATCAGTGTTCTTCCATGCACCATAAGTATCACCAAAGAAACCCTGTGGAATACTTGTTCCTACACAGAGGTGCTGCAAAACCCCTCCAGTTTTAGGCAGAGTATTGAAGATACTGATTTAGCCCTTTCCTCCAAGGTTTTATGGTGACCTAGAAGCACAGGACAGCTGCCCCAGTGACCTTCACTGGAAAGCTTTACCACACTCACAGGAAAACCCTGAGATAGATGTTGGAACTGTATGCAGATTTCAAAAGCCATTTTGGAATGTGTTTATGCATATCACTTCATTCCTGTTTCCACCAAGATTGCCAAGTGGGAAAATGCACCCTTTTTCTTTTTTTTTTTTTTCCTTTTTTTTTTTTTCCTATCTTTTTTTTTTTTTTCCTTTTTTTTTTTTTTTCCTATCTTCAGCTTTTTTAGATTTATACTATTCTGTGTTCAGTTGTTTGAGCACCTCTTCATGAGGGTATAAAATTCTGTTACATTTATGATGTTAAAGAAAATGGATTTGAAATTGCCTATGGCATATTTCATGTCACTGAAAAAAGTACTAAATGAACTGAAGATGTATCAGTTAATTAATGAAACTGCTAATGCTTATACAGTATTTTATGAATTAGTAAGTTTATGGATTTGTGTGTGTTCTTAGTAGTCCCAAATCTTGGGAAATGAGCAGGTTCTTGATTAAATGCATGATTTTCAATTCAAGGTCACTCACCATTCCCTGGAACATCACTGCAGTTACCCACTGTGGTGGTTCTGTGTATTACCAATTTGAATGTTCTAAGGAGCAAAACCATTTTCTAATTTATTCTAATTCACACTTAGGTGATTGCTATGTGGCTGTGCCACAGAGATTGCATTCAGTGTCTAGAGACACCTTGTAAAAAGAAACAATTTTGCAGTGATTTCCCAATTAATCAAATCTCAATCACATTACATTTTCTAGTATCAGCAGCACAAGAGGGCATCTTCAGCACCATTCTCAGCAGAATGAGTTAAAAAATAAATCCTTTGCTGGCACATAGTTACATCTAACCTTAGAAAAGACCAAGTCCACTGAACTAGTATGGTAATTTTATGAAGTATCATTTTTTCTTGTTTTCTTATGTTAGTGGAATGAGGCCCAAACGGGGACATATTTTATCAATGCCACTGTTACTACAGGTCTGAGAGGGAACCTCAGACAAAACACAGTTGCTGTATAAAATGACAAATCAATTATTTTTCCTATATTTTCTTCCTTTATAATTTGGCGTAGGAGTATTAATTTTCAGAAGCGTAGGAGTATTAATTTTCAGAAGCTACAGCCTTTTCAGGTTGTATTCTTTAGAGTAAGGGTCTCTTCCCCTCTCCCCCTGCACTTTGTGCCTCTGGTGGTATTTCCCTGTTCTCCCTTCCCTGCTGCCCTTGTGGTGTCTGTGGGCTGTGTGCACCCAGAGGGCTGTGGGCAGGAACCCATCAGCCTTGCAGGTCCTTCTGGGCATGGCATGAGACACAGAGCAGCACTCCCAGCACCTGATGGCTTCTGTGCTGCCCTGCAAATGAACCATTCCTGGGGAAAATTCATTTCCTGAGCAGGTGCATTGCCAGAACTGCTGTAGGAAGCTGGCCACCCCATATGGTGTGTGGTGTCCCAAGTGTCACTGGTGAGACCTGTGACTGCTCCAGTTCAGGGCTCAGATGACACCAGGGCTGTATATTCTGGTTTGATACTGAATTTTTCCATTGCCTAGATTTGACATTTGTTCATCTTCCTCGTGGCTTTGCTGCTTGGTGTTCGTGCATTTTGCTGCTTTCTGTGTGATTTTTCATGTGACATCCATGCCTTCTTATGAACACTACTTATCCTTTGCTGGTTTGCATTTCAGGAGATTATTTGGCTTTTTTAATTGCACTGCATTTAGTCTTTTTGAGTGTTTATTATTCTGAGGGCTGGGTTTTTTTTTTCCCCTGTAGTTATGTATAGCAGCAAGGATTCCATGGCAGCAATGCACAGTAGCACTGCAACTCTTCTATTCTACCTGTAGTCTGGTTACACTCTTGAAATAATAAAATTCTCTCCTGTAGGTTTTTTGATTTCTTTTTTGTTGATTACCATTCCAGACTCTCCGTTTCACAATTCCAGTATGAGATTTTTGGAAGCTGGGATGAAAACCTTTTTTTTTTTTTTTCTTTAATGCTGAACTGCAAGTTTTGAGTAGGGAATTTTGTGGGTTGTTTTGATATTCTCAAGTATGGCATTGTTACTACATTTAGTCACCTGTACTCCTAGCCAGGTTAATCTGTAAAGAAAGAAGCTGAGACTCATTTTAAAAGGATATGATTTTTTTCTTCCTACATAACCCTGGAAATGGTTTAAAATAATTGATTGAATCCTGCTCTACTGAGTTATGCAAACTTCTGATGAAATTATCATGATGTGCCCATTGTGTAACGCTACAAAGGGAGCAAAAGCAAGATTCAGAGTTGCTGCTGCACTCATATGCCACTGCCTCAGCCTGGGCCAGCCACGGGTTTGGGCAGGACACCTCCAGCCCAGGTGCCATTCCTGCCTTCTCCATGAGGGACCCTTGGCTGTGGCCAGGAGGAGCTTTCTGCACAAGTGTGCAATCCCTTCTGTTAGGATCCAAAGATTAATCTGTCCTCTGAAGATTTTAGTTCAATAATGAGCTGTTCTTTCAGCATTGGTGGGATATAAATGGTAGGTTTTTCCTCAGTTAGTTAGAGAAAAGTCTGACCTGTGCATTGACCAGCACAGTAACTCCTGTCCCCAGACTTGTGCCTACCTGCTAATTTACAGATGTGAGAGGCTGCTGATGCCTTGTTGGATTTAGACATTTCTTAGCATCTCACACACACACACACACTATTGGAAAGATGTCTGACTTCATTTTATTTGGTGTAATGATCAAGGATCAAGTTGTCTTTGTTCCAGTTGGTATTAGGTTACCTCTTAATGTGGCATATTCTTGTATTTTGTTTTGAAGTATTTTCAAGTTCTGTATCTTATAACAATAGCACTGAACAGCAAGTTGCTGACAAGCTTTTTAGAAATATGAAATGTGTTTCTTTTTTTTTTCTTCTTTCCCTGACATTACCACGTTCTGTTCCTCAGAATGTTTTCTCTTTCTGTGATTCCTTTTCAGCTGCTGCACATAAAGTGTGATAATGATGAACATATGTTTCAAAGACCCTCTACTTTTTTCTGGTGTAACAATGAGGATTCACCTCCTTGTTTAGATATCTCTTCCATTACGCTTACTCCTAGGAGTTCTCCTGACTCTAGACTACCACCTGGATTGTTAATACCACCACCTTCAAAAAGTGGTCTTCCAAAGCCTGCCAGTGAATACAGCTGCCCAAGACCTCGTGTAATCTTGCTGTGCAAAAGCTTTTTCAGTTTTGGGGGGTTTTTTTAATATTTGGCTTTCTTTTGTTCTCTGTTGTGTGTTAACTTGCATTAAAAATGTGCATTTTGTACAGTGGCTAAAAGATAGGGCAAATGAATTTAAGGTTCTCTAGGGGTACTCTTAAAATATGGAATTTGTGAAGAATTACTCTTATTTCTACAGAGCTTTTTCTCTCCCATCATCAAAACAGAAATTCTTATTTTTCCTACATGTTTAAATTAGTCCATTCAATAATGATCTCTGTTATCTGTCAGTCTTTTGCTATTTTTTCATATAAAGGATAGTGATTCAAAACAATTCTAAAAGTCCAACTTCAAGGGCTTCTTCCCCCCATGAATTAATAGAAAAGCAATGAGCCATTAAATAACTTCTAGCATACTTTATAAAAACTGTGCAAAATGAAGGTTTAAAATTATTCTCAAATATGAAATGGGCATATTGCCTGCTTTTTCATATTCATGTGCTTATATCCTCAATTTTTCTTCCATTTGCAAGTAATATTTGGCTTTATTTGGTGACCATCCTGGCTTTCTGCATGTGTTCACTAAATTAAAATGCTTCTTGTGCTCACACATATTCAAAATACACATTTCTTAATTCACTTACAGTTTTAATTAAACAATATCAGTAGAATCAAAATGGCCAGAAGGTGACTTCAACAAAATGGAACTGGGAAATGAATCTAAAGTTTGGGATTTGTTTTTTTGCTTAAAAGGCACATTTATAACTCAATGTAAGTGTTGTTTATCTGTCTTCTAGATAGCTATAAACATTTAGCAAATAATAAGATTCTCCATTAGCACATATGATCTCCAAGATGTTGTAGGATTAGCCATGGGAACTGATGGAAATGGAGATTGATGTAGGCATTTATTTCTGCCCTAAACCTGATCCAAACAAAAGCCCCTCTACAATCAGAGCAAGGTTTGGGTGAAGGAAAGGCTGTGCTGCTTTATTATATTTATTTCCAGCACACCCATTGCCCTGCTTTGAGTGGGAGCAGATGACATCAAGGCAGATCTGCCAGGCTTGGTTGTCCTGGTTCTCTGCAGGATTAAGGCAAGGTCCATGGACACTAACAAGAGCCTGTGGTGTCTAAACTCTGCACTGAAATCTTTTCACAACACATGATCCTTGGAATTCCGATAGTAGCTCAAATTGAGGAATTCTGGGTGTGTTAAAATCTTGAAAACCAGTTCTTTTATGAAGTTAATTCACCTATAGCATGTGAATAGCAATGACAGAGATTTAAAAAAAAAAAAGGCAAAAAAATGAAAGCAGTATGTTTAATGTAGATTTTTTTTATTGCTATGTTTCTGTATATCTGGGAAGAAATACCCCAAGTTCTTTTAGATATTGAACAGCTATAGATATCTTTTCATGCAATTCTAAAATATAATTCCAAATTTAAAATATTAATTCAAAAATCCTAAGAATCACAGAACCTCCAAGAAACAGGAAACATAGGACTTGAGAGCCCCAAGTTTTTTCCTCTTTTAGCAGTGCTTTCAGAGGAAGGCTGTGCCTCAATATTGCTTCTTAGCAGCCACTGCAGAGAACCTCCAGAGGGAAACAGGGGTGTTTCAGGGCTGCCTGTACACTTGGCTTAGCAATCTGTGGCATGAGCTGTCCCAGGGCAGCTGCAGCTCTGCAGCACAGGCACTGAAAAAAGCAGCATTCCAAAATCAGGGTTTATCCATGGCACTCTCAGGGGCAGGCAGTGCTGAGGGCTACCTGCTTGCCAGGTTGCCATATTTGTGTATTGTGAATAAAAGGATCCATGTGACTAATTAAACTCGTGCTTCAGAATTTCTGCGTGGGTAGTTTGGGCAAACTGAATCTTGTTTCAGAGCTGCAGGCTTTTGCTGTGCCTGGCTGGCCTTTCTAATACCCAGGGCATGGGGGTTTCTGGATTGTCTCAGCAATAACATGAACACGCAAACTCGTTTTGCCTTCAGCTTGTCAGTCTCAGTTTTAATCTATTTCATCCTCTGTCTTTGGTGTTCAGTATATTTTAACCTGACTGTGCCTCACTTGTGCCCTGAAGTGTAGTGGACTGGTGGCAGGAGGAATGAACCATTCAAAACCAAATATGGCTGTAGAACTGTAGTAATTGGTAGGTTTGGGAGTTTCTTGCTTGCCCAGTATTTTTTTGAACCCTTCCAAATTCCTGGGCCTTTTGAATGAAATCTCTTCAGTTGTACCTTCGAGGTTTATTTTGGATATTAATATTCAGTATATCACATCAAGATTGTTAGTTATGGAAAAACACATTTAAAGCTTTGCTCATACCAGTTTCTCTAAGCTGCCAAATAAGAGATCATGTAAAGAAGAATTAGTAAACCAAAATTACTGGGATTGTATCTTTTAATTTGGTTCTGTGCTCTCCAGAGCAGAGCACATTGTTGTTGCTATATTACCTCGACTGGGTCTCGTGAAGGTGCCTGTGCTCGTATGTTTGAAATAGAGAACTGCTTGTCACAGCTTTGGCAGGTGTAACTGTGATACATTTTCAACTGAGAATGGAAAAATTACAATGCTGCTTTTGTACTGGGGAGTGTTAGCATGTGTGAGTCTGTACTGCAAATGCCTTTTGCCTGGTGTCAAGAGCTGGGGTTTGCATGCTGATGGTTGTTTGTAACTTATTTTTCAAAATGTGACTCTTATCTGCATGCTGAAGAATTCGGTATTGTGATCTTTGTCATGTGAAACATTGCCCTAATATTTATTGTCCTTATTGTAGGCAGGCAGTGTGACACCTAAATCACCCTCTACTGACATCTTTGATATGGTTCCCTTTTCTCCCATATCCCCTCAGTCATCAACACCTACTCGCAATGGTACACAGCCTCCTCCAGTACCCAGTAGATCTACAGAGATCAGTAAGTTTTGTAACAACTGACCTACTTTTTGCTTACATTATTATTATTATTATTATTATTATTTTAAATAAAGCATCTTTAAAGTTTTACGTACGTTTTGCATGAAAAGCCAAATCCGGTTTTTGGTAAATCACGTTCGCTAATGCGGTTTTTCGTCTTGCTGCCATCTTCCCAAAGTCCTTGATGTTGCTGCCAAGTTGCATTATAAACAAACTGACTGTGGAGCTATGACATGTACACTTGGAAGGAATTGGGTTGGGGATTTTAACTCAGCTTTTCTTTTCCAGTCTCTTTTCTGTACTTCAAGGAATACTTTTACTTCCTGTTAGTTCTTTCCTTGTCAAGCTGCAGTTCTGGCGCCTAGAGCCTACGTTTCGGGGGGAGGCAGCAGGTGGAGTAAGCATGGTGATGGTGATGCTCAAAGGAGAGCCAAGGAAGCCCCTCAAGGAGACTTGGAATGCTCTTTTCAATGCTGCTTTTCATATCATGCACAGCTTTGTTTAGCTATAGTTGATGAACCTCTCCAGATCTGTCAGCCACTCCTAAAAGATCTTCAAAATGTTATTAACAACAGCAATTTTATTTCGCAAAGGCTTGAAAGCATCTAGGGTGAGGTTCTTGACCTCACTAGAAGACTTTTTTTTTTTGTAGTCCAGAAAGCCTTTTTTAAAGCTTTTGAAATCCCTTGAAGGAGACGAGAGTGGGGCATGCACAAGTGATGTTAGAGGCTGTGGAAATACCAGTCTGTGTTTGTATTTTAGGGTGGGTAAGGGACATTAATGTTACTGCCCACCACCATATGGAACACATTTAGAGAGATTTTGCTGTTTTGGGGCATGCCTCTAGAATGTGGAATTTTCCACCATGAATGGGAGCTGTGCACAAAAAAAAAATGCATTTTATAACTTCAGTCTTCCCTCCCAAGCCCATATCTGATGCACTGTTTGGTTCCATTGATCAGAATGTCTGTCACCTTCTAAAGAGAAAGTAAATCTTGAGACTCTTCATTCAATAAAGAAGCTTGTTTTTTTAAAAGAGAATATTTTAAAATAATTAATGAATTTCTGCGGGATTCTCAAAAGGTATACTAACAGTATTTTATGTCTATCAAGTATAGTCAGTTTTAACTATTTGCTTATAATTTAAAACAATATTAGAATATTCTAATACAATATTAGAATAGAACTGCTCTATTGAGAGAATTTTATGGCTTTGTATAAAACAATTGAAAGATTGCTTCTCTTAAACTGCAGGCAATGGCATAAAATAGATCTAAAAGTACATATACAACTACAGGAATGGCAACTTAACTTGAATACAGGTTAAGATTTTTTTTTTTACCTATTTTTCTACCTCAGTTCCATTTAAATTGGAATTTAATATGGCTGAGCTCCATAGAAATCTTGTGGGGTCAGCACTCAGTCTTGAGGCATCTTGAAAATTCCAGCTATAGGAGATTTGTAATTGTTTAGGCAATGGGTTCTGTAATATTAAAAAAAAAAAAAAAAGTTGCTTATTAACAGCGATATCAATTGTTTAAAGTAGTTCTTGCTTCTGTACTTCACTGATTTGCCTTCAGTTGAAGTGATGTAGTTCAGTAATGCCACTTCAGGGAGAGATTACAAAGCCTGTCATGGTCTTTATGCTCTTGATCCCTGCTCTTTCAGTCTGTGTCATGGTACTTTCTATGTTGAAAATTACTGTGTTCTTCAGCTATTAATGCTTTTAGGCATATTTCAGAGTGTCATTGGAACAGGAGAGGAATATTTTATCATCAAACAAGGGCTTTACTGTCCCAGATGAGAAAATTGAGCTCCCATAAGCTCCTTCAGGCTGTGCAGTGTCCCATTCCTGTAACAATGTGCAATAATGCATTGCTTTGTGGTGTCACTGCTGGCAGTACCAGCAAGCTGGCATTTCTTTCTCCAGTACAAGTCAAATGGCTGGCAACCAAGAGGAGCCAAAGTTTGGAGTCTCCATTGTCTGAGATCATCTTTTCCTGTTCTTATCTCTGCCTGCTTTGTCACTGCACTCAAGCAGAGTTGATTTGGTGAAATTACAGGTGATTTTGTTGGATTTTATAATTAATTTTGTAACTTTCACCTTTCTCACATTCAGTAGTAAAGAAGGAGAAAGATGAGGGTTTGCCATCTATTTGTTAGGATCACCTCATTTATTCCTTTTACCTAAGTGGGGCCTGTTACCCAGGGAGGGCACTTGTGCTGCTCAAGCAAAATGTGCTTTTAAAAGCCAAAGTTCATCTTGCTCCTGCACTTGCCAGTTTGAGAATCCAGCCAAGAACAACAGTGCCTCAGAAAGGCATGGACACTTGTAGGAAACCTGCAATACCAAGGACTTTGCATTCCTCCAAGACAAAGGTCCATAGCTAATTACTGGCACCAGGATGACAGTTCAGCTTCCCATAAGGAGAAATGCCCAGAGTTAGAATTTTGCTGACCAGTTCTTCCTTTGGTAGCTTCCCAGAAAAAAAAAATAAAATTGTAGGGTGATAAATGGTACCTCTGGCTTTGCAGAGCTCACAGCATGTAGTTAAGGAAACCCAGCCTTTTAATACTAGAGGAGAGCAACTGTGACCTTTTATTTTTTGGAAAGACAGCTATTTCCAAGGCATTTAAAAGATTAATTAAATCTTGATATTTTGAGTTCATATTCAGCAGTGTTCCAACAGGGCTACTCAGTAAATGTCTGCTCACTACTGGCTGTATCAGCAATAACAAATAAATGGGGTTTACCTATTTAAAGGAGAAAATGGCAACATTTTTGTACAGGAGGTTGCAGATTGGACAAATGCACACTGACTCTTTAGGGTAATAATTGCAGCTTAATGAAATGCAACCAAAAATGCAATTCTGTTTCTTCCTCATTTAGTAAAGGCTTGTAAATGTTCTTGTGAGTTACCTGAACGGTCAGAATTATTTATTAATTTTATTTCAATAAACGAGGGATTAACTTACGTTTCTTGTTGGCACAGCATTATTTTCATATCTCAGAAAGGAAATGGAGAGGATTATTCTCTGCTGGGTTGTTCAGTATTTATTTCACACCAATGCATCATGAACAATTCAAGGTCACAACTGGCAGATGCAGAAATCTGTTCCAAGGTGCTCTAATTCTGCAGATATTTAAGAGTATTTTGTCAAAATAACGGCTGTAATAATTTACAAAGGAAAAAATATGGAGCAGCCTGCAGCTAAAGGAAGGGCTTTTTGGATTTCCTTGTCTCAGTCTATTCCAAATATTTCTTTGGGTGCTTGTCTCTGTGTGATTAATTTTTGTCATCACAGCTGCTCCATCTGGGCACAGCATATATCAGCATAGCTGTGTGCTTGGATCAGAGCTAAGGTAGAGATTGGGATGTCAAGTGCAGCAGAAAAGCCAAATATTTGTATTTTTGCTTAGTAATTGCTAATTTTGAATTTATCACAGAGTGCACGTTGCTGTTCTCCAGTATTATGTGTTTGTTCTCCTGAATGTTAGGTCCCAGAATTTATTACTTGTTCATGTTATCCTGTGGTTTGAGCTGAGGATCTAAAAACATTGACATTTCATGGCTTTTAAATTTGTGGATCAATTTTGCAGCCTGTGAATTTATTTCCATCCAGAAAGGAATGAGAAAGGGAAAGGAAATTAATTGTACTGTTTGAAAGGATCATTTTCAAAGGTTTCCTGGTTGCTGTTTATTGGAGAAAGAAATGCCTGTCTATGGTACAGTAATTCTGGGGAGTGTGCCAGGCAAGATATTCTTGTTATAGCTAATTTTCATGCAAATACTCTGGCCTCAAATAAAAAGTTACCACTTTATCCCATCTGTGCTAAGAAGTATCCCTGCCTCCATCATGAGTGGAGTGAACACTGGCAGACAAGCTTATGGATATCCCATGCAATAGTGCAGCTCTGCAGGGATGAAATCTTCATATTTCTCCATTGTACACTTGTTCTTCAGCTTTTGTTCCCAAGGCAAATACTGACAGTGCTACTGAAAATATTCTGTGGAACTCTGTCCCTCCCTGACTCTTAGCAGTGCAGTCTCTCTTATAACACTCAAACTTTAAATGCAAAAAAGCAGTTGTTCTGTAGACTTGTTCAGCTGAAATGGCTAGCAGTTCCCCAAGTAATAGCTTTCCACAGAAACCCAGCTAGGTAATGCTTCTTTATTTTGAATTTGATTCTCTGCAGGGTTTACTTGACTATGTCACTTGGAATAAGTCACACTCTGGTTGGTTTTAAATTCTGCCTTGTATACAGTATAAATTCAGAAATCTTTCATATTAAAGGAAGGAATGACATTAAAGGAGTTAAAACTTCTGCACTTCTCCTTCTAATGAGCTCAAAAGTGCTTTCATTAATAAAAGCCCAATAATAAAGCATGAATGAGATAATAGCCATAATATAGTACAAAATACTTCCTTTTAAAAATAGTCGTAAGTCATAATTCAGTACAAATTAAATGCAGGAGTTTTGTCCTTCACCATTTTTTCCCAAATACATTTATAGAATGTTTGCTTACCTTGGTGTTGGAACTGTCTGCTTTCAATTGTCTGAGCTCAGAGAAAAACTGTCAGCTCATTTTAAAGGTAAAAAGAAAGAAAATGGACCTACATAATGAACCTAGAGTGTTGAAGGTTAAAAAGTAGAATCGCTTTTTTGCCAGTAGAGGTTAGATTGCAAGTCAAAGCTGCTACACATCTGAAGGTTATTTGCTAGGAGTATCAGAGCATTTCAGGACACTGGTTATACTGGAGCAGAACCATTTTGGCTGTGAAAAAGACAAAGGATGAGGGAGAGCCTAATTTTTGCATTAGATTATCCGAGTTAATGTCTCTCTTGCACACAGGTGGTCTGCCTTTGCCAGGAAAGACTGGATTTCTTCTTGGCTCCAGTGGACTCCTGGAATAAGGCTCTCTTATCTGGGCCATCTCCTGGTCCCATGTGACAGCTTGTAGCTGTTTAGCCACAGTTTTTGAAATATGTAATCAATCAAGTTCTGCTCAAGTTTCTGTGCTTTATGATGGGAATTTATGTACTTCATTGTGGGAGCAAATGATGGAAATGGCCAGTTATTTAAAATGCCTGGTGTGCAGGCTGATAACACCTAATTGATAAGGGCAAAGCCCTGACAGACTGACATGCACAATAACTGTTGGAGAGCCTAGAGAACACAGGTGTGAAATTCTGCCTCCAAGGATGCCAAAATCTTTGCAGCTGTGGTCAAGTGCTGCACCACTGATACAGGACTGGGAACACTGCAAAGTGGGGGTTGGGTCCAGCAGTTGTCACCCACACCTCGGGTGTTAAGGGTGAAATTTGTGCTTAATCAAATTTGTCCAATCACTTCAGGGTTACTATTGGCCCCCCTTACGGTCATGCTCTGAAACTAAAATTGTTTTGAGGCAGGTAGAATGCTTGTCAAATTTCTTGCTAGGCAGCCATGAAAGTTAAGAGAGAGGATATTTCCTAATGGTTCTGGGTTTCTCTCCACCAGTGGCAAGGCTGTAGAAACTTTGTTCTTTAAATTCGGCAATCAGTGGGGTTGAGCTGGGTTAACAAAATTTTTTTTTACTGCTGTAGTTTAATCTAATGTGAGATGGGAAAAGTGCCTAGAGATGGAACCTTTAATTGAAGGAAAGAAAAATATTACTAAGAAGGAAAAACATCCCAAACCTGAAAAATAAAAAAATATATTTGAGCAGGCAGATATGAAGAACTATACTGGTCTAATATGAAGAAAAGAACCCAGCTGTATTGGAGGTGTCTCTTCTTGCCCAGAGGAAAAATAAGAAACACCCCTCTCCCTTTGGCCACTAGAATGCAGAACTGCAGTTAAGAAAAAGTAGGAAGTTTTGGTCTTGAGAAAGGGAATTTGGCAATCATTCTATTTATCCACCCAAATTTAGTGAAATGTTAGTGTTAAGTGAAAATTCATGGTCCTGTTGTGGGGGGGGGGGGGGGGGGGGGGGGGTTTTTT
>VZUI01033541.1:0-46357 GCA_013401135.1 Cettia cetti
GCTCGGCTCGGCTCGGCTCGGCGGCGGAGCGCGGCTCCGGGGCGGCGGCAGGCAGGGACGAAGCCGGCCGGGGCCGCGCTCCCCTACGCCGGCCTCACCCGAGGGCGAGGATGCCCCGTGAGGCGCGAATTTTGTAAAACCTGCGCTCCTCCTCCTCGTATTCGAGAGATTCCTTGTTAAAAATTAATGATCATCCTAGCGACCTAGTGTACTGATTCTCCCAGTGACTAATAAAATGATTTTTGGCAAATAAATTTTTCACGGCGGAGAAGTGTAGTTTTGACGATTGGGACTGTTTCGTAGGATTGCCTCCTGTGCTCTAAAATCTTAAATACTTGTCTCGATAGCTCCAGTCGAACTTGAATTTCAAGTTCGTTTATTTTATCCATATGAGCCCGTAAACGGAAAATAAATTTCTCTGCAAACATCTGCTTGTAAATGCGGTGATAATTCCTACGGGAATCGTGAGCCTGCAGTCTTCCGCTCTGGAGACTCCCGCTCCTCACGGCTTGGCGTTTTAAACGGCGATGCCTTCCATAGAGCCACTAAGGCAGGATCCAGAATCGAGCAAATCTTTCGGTTAGCTTGAAACCGTTCCAAATTTCGTCTGGTGAGGGATAGCCAAGAAAATTATGTTTTGAAACTATTTGATAAACTATCGATTTTATTACTTTGAGGTGAAAATAATATATATATATATTCTGACAATCGCCAGTGGGGGAAAAGCCCTAAGACCCCCTACAAAGCTAAAACCAGGTCCCTAAAATGTGGACTAGACCGGCTGCTTCCATCCCTCCGACCGCACCCGCGGACCACGAACGCGGAGGGAATATTCGGGGTGAAGACCCCACTGGGACTGATGCAGACAATGTGGCCGCCGAGGAAAAGGTGTCGACGGAAAGGGGCGTGCAGAATATATTTAGTGGGGATTTTATTATATATTTTTTTAAAATTTATTTCCCGGAAGGTGATAATTTTGGACGAGGTACACCCCTGGGATGTGGTGTGCTGCCTACACATCCCAGGGAGCCCACAGAGAGCGAAGCCGGGAGGTGCTGTCGTCGGGGATAAGGAGGCGACCAAAAGCACACACCGGTTTCCGTGGGTGATTTTGGCCGCCTCCCCCGCCAGAATGGCCCCGCTCTCCTCCCAGCCCTACCTTACCCGGGGCTTCGCACTCTCCACCTGGGCGGCTCGGTGTCGCCTCTGTCCTCAGTGCGGGAGGATCAGACCCAGCTACAGGATCAGTGCAGGACAGGCTGGGGAGAATGAAGGGACGCCACTCGTCTCACCTACATGCCCTTCCCCGCTTGGACAAGGGGCCGCTTGCCAAGACGGAGGCGCAGAGAGGATCAGGCCTCTGGGCTGTGCGGGAAGGACCTGGGGAAACGCAGCTTCTGTGTCACCTGGGTTTGGTTTTATTGTTTGTTTGTTTGGCGGGTTTTGATTTTTTTGTTGTTGTTGTCTTTCCCCCGTCCCTTTCCCTTTATTTTTCCTTCTGCCATCCGAATTTTTTTTTTTCGTCTCAGCTGCTGGCCACCTTGTCTCCCATATGGATGGGGTTATCTTAGAAGAATCTCCCAGAGAATCGCTCCTTAAACCTCCTTTTGTCTTGGAGGTTGAAAAGAGCATTGTTGTGCATGAAAAGGACCTAGACAAAATCCGCACTGTTTCAATTCAGGACTGTTTAATCAGTCCCTAGTGACAATTTTATGGGTTTTAGGTGGTACAATAGCATCTTTTAAAACCTTGTGGCCTTCATGAAAACAAAGGCCTTGAATTTTATGGGCTTACAACTCCAATTAGAACAGTGCCAATGTGTATGGGAGATTATCAAATTTGTATCATAAAACCCCTCTAAAATAAATGATTACTGGAAGCTGGGGGGGTGGTGGGGAGAAAGGACCCAGACTTCAAGCAATGGACTTTGTCGCATGTAGTTTTAAAAGTACAGATGCTGCTTTCCTTTTTAACCCTTTGCGACCCTGCTATGCAGCAGGATCATCTGTGGAAATAGTGTGATAACGTCATTAGAAAAGGAAACAAAGACAACGGGACAAGACTGCTCCTCCTCAACACAAATCCACCCTCCGTCAGCTTCCCGAGTGTTTGCAGCATCTCACCTGGAAGGGTCCTTCCCTGGCTCCTCACTCATCTGAGCTGCCGTCCTGTCCAAGAGCCCACATATGAACATAGGAAGGCTCTGTAAAATAGGAGGGCTTCCTTAAATTACTGCTTTTATGGGCTACTGCACTTCCAGGTAATGACAGAGGATGTCCTTCCCAATCCCAGGTTGCAGCGATTTTCTCTGATAACAGGCTGATATGGGTTTCTACACAAAAACTGTGCAATTTGTGAGTGTTGCCTTTTACCAACTCCAGGGAGCTGGAAAGGTGCAATTCCCGAGCACGGGCAAAGGATAACGAGGTGCTCTTGCAGGGTGAGTGAAGTCATCTCAACAGGGGTGCAGGGAAGATGGCAAAGTCATGTTCAAGCATGGAGAAGAGCAGCCCCCTCAATTTAATGCATTCAAGTAGAAAGAAGAATGTATTAAATAATGAGACAATTCAAAAGTTTATGGAGATTTACAGTTAATAAAAAGTCTTGTGAAGAGGGTAGGGTGGGACTGAAAATATTATTTTTTCCTGACAGAAACAAATTAAACTGTCTAAATTTTAAGCATTTAGTAAGGAAAATAGTTAACTTTACTTCTGGTTAAGCTGTATCTAGGAGATACTTCTTAAGAAGTGCCATTGGTAACAGCTTTAGGGCAAGAGAAACTTACCACCGTTCAGGGTATTTTCTGTTACTTTGACTTGTTTTTTGATAAGGCACAAAATCATCCCAGTTGTTGGTTTGGATTTTTTTGCTTCCTCCTCAAAGGGGTGAATGCACTGTTTCTGTCTTTTCTCTTTTTTTTCCCCACCAGGTTTCACTGTTACTTCCACTCTGCAAACAGGCCTGTGAATTTCACTGAAACTAATGAATAACCATACCATGATCAAGAACTAATGCCATCTTCAGCTAATGGAAAGCATTGCTAACATCTTCAAACGTATTCCTGGGTGCTTTATTCTTAGTCAGTAAATAAACTATTGACTTTGCAAAGGCCCAGCCCTGTTTCAGTGGAAGCCCCCGGGCATATGTTTGTTAACTTTGAACTAAGACATTAAAACAAGTCACCAGATTGCCTCTGTTTTTTGGACAATAGCTCTGAAAGAGCATACGATCAAGCCTCCTTGTGATACTTCATGAGCAAGCTGAGTGTGTCCCTGCCAATCCACATCCATCATTTGTATTTGTATATACCATGCATTTTAAAAATTACATCAGATGAAAAACATCACCTCTGAAGCAGAGCACTGCAATGCTTCAAATTCTCCTGTCACTGACTTAGGAAAGGCTCCTGGCAGCTTTGCAGTATGTATGCATGTATTGGTTAATGACCCATCTGGACTGTGTTGTTAACTGAGTGCAGGCCAGGTCTGTCAAAACTTTTGGAATCTCGTCCCCTTGTAGCTCCATAGCATTTGGTAGGAACAGGCTTTCCACCCTTGCTGAGAGCTCAGCTGATGCTCTAGGATCACAGAGAGCTCACTTTGCTTTCAGAAACAGGTCATGTCCAACTCTATTTGTGGAAAAGCCCAGTTCTGGTTCTCCCTTCACAAGCTGCAGTTCATTGTTTAAGATAGTGTCTTACTTGAGTCCCCGATAACTGCTGCTTCTTGAGAAATGGGAACAGCTAAGATACAAGGTATAGGAGTTTCTGAGCATTACTAATGGTACTCAGCCTTTTCATCAAAATCCAGAGAGTGCAATTTCCTTTTCCTCAGACGGTGCTTCCAACGCCTGAGCACTGGACCATACATATTGGTCACCAGGTAGTGAACTCTTTCCAGAGTTCTTGCCATGAACAAAGAATTGCAAAACAAAGACACTACTCCACTTACTAGACATTAAAAAAATTAAACAAAAAACCAAGTGCCACTGGTATCAGCAATGGCAGAAGGATCCCAGTCACCTCATGTAACTTTCAGGAGGTTTCTGACTCTGAATCACTGTGCTGGTTTTGGCTGGGATGAAGTTAATTTCCTTACAGTAGCTAATATGGGATTGCTTTGAATTTGTGCTGAAAATGGTGTTGATAATACAGACTTCTTTTTGTTATTGCAGAGCAGTGCTTGTACTGCATCATGGTCTTTTCTGTTTTTCATACTAGCCCACCAGCAAGAAGGCTGTGGGTGCACAAGAATGTGGGAGGAGACACAGCTGGGACAGGTGACCCCCACCGATCAAAGGGATATCCCATATCATATGGCACCATGCTCAGCATATAAAGCTGTAGGAAGAAGGAGAAGTGGGGTTATTCAGAGCTCTGGAATTTGTCTTCCCCAGTAACTGTTGTATGTGACAGAGTTCTGATGAACATTTCCCTGCCCATTGTTTTGCTTTGTTTGTGTGAGTTACTTTTGTTTTCCCTCTTAAACTGCCTTTATCTAAATCCATGAACTTTCTCATTTTTTCATTTCAATTCTCTCCCCCACCTCCTCAGTGGTAGAATGAGCAACTGGCTGTGTGGTACTTACTTCCTGGCTGGGGTAAACCATGGCATTCAGTTTAAAGAGAACTTCCAATGGGAAAGGAGGCAATGGATGGAGAGTTACCCAGAGCAGAAAAGTTGCTTCATGCTCCTTAAGCATAGAGCTCAAGTAACACTCAGGAGCAGAGCAGCTAAGATCAACAGTAACACTATTAAAATGATCTTAAAAAGCCACACATCTACTGGGTGTAAAAAGCCTAAGGAGATCTCTGCCTGCCACTAAGCACAGATTACTGAGCTATGAGATCAGGTTGCTTTTTATCCTGTTCAAGCTCACAGTTGTCTTCTAAATGATGAAGGGAAGCAGCTCTCTAGACCAAGGATGCTGGCTGGCAGCTGTGTCAGTTTTCATCCTGTTTTCTCCAGGATGAGAGAGATTTAAAAGAAGTCAGAAAGTGTTCTGGAAAAAGCAAAAATCTCTCCAGAACACAGCTACAACTTTTTTTAATATTCAGGACCAACACAGAGAAAAGTCCATTTCTGACATCCACTGGTTTCACGTGGCCTTCCTGAATAAAAGGAGACCTAATCATGTACTTCTTCACAGGCCTTTGCTCAATCTAATTTTTAAAATTCAGAGTTAGATATCCTTTTCAGAATCTGACAGAATTTTATTCTAGATGAGTAATACTTTAAAAGAGAAAAGAAAAGAGACACTGCAAAAAGACGTAGGAAAACCAGTAAAACAGTGAAAAGACTAAATCTCCTCACCACTTTTGGTGCACGGGATGTATTTTCATGGGGCTGTTCATGCTGCTTGTGAGCAGTCAGGGACATCTCCCATGCAGGACAGCCCTGCTCATTAGTTCATATTGTGGACAAAAATGATTTCTTGACATTCCCACAGTGTTTGACTTTGCAACATTCGTTGGCAGGAAGTATCTGACTTTTTACACTGGGAATGCAGTTTTCCACTTATGTCCTCAGTTTCCTGTTTGAGTTGTGCATTCATGTAGAGCTCCTGATTGGACACATCTATTTCTGCAAAATGCAGTATCACCCATGATAATTGCTTTGCCATCATACTTCAGAAAAGTCCTCTTCTGCTGCTCACTGGGTACCATTTGGGAGGTCCTCAAGATCTCTTCCATTTCTCTGTTGCGTTCAGGGGATTTCATGTTATCAGATGTTATCCTTCTGTGCCATTTGTACAGACAGTTAAAAGGTGGATGTGACTGATTTTACTCAGCTTTTCCCTCTACTTCTCCCACACTAGCCTCAGGATGCTACTGTTGGCATCTTTAATATTGAAGTTCTGCCTTCATCATCACAAATATTTCCTCTGTGCATGGTTTACCTGCCTTCAGCTGCTGGCTGAGATGGTGTTAATATTCTTTCCTCCCTTATATTTTTTTTCTAAAACAGTAATTTAGCACTTTATTTTCTCCACCTTGGGGAAATAATTTTACTATTATGTAGCCTTCAGACTCAGTTTTCACAGTAGCAATGTATATGTGTGTGAATCCTGTATTTTTGTATTTGAATTTGGCTACTGAAAAATAACTTTTTCTATGCTTCAAAGAATCCTAGGCTTTACAATTGTTTTTGACTTTGAGTACTATAGTTTCAATATTCCTTGGGCAACAGACTGTTTTTGAGTGCACTGAAATTTCAAGACGCTACAGGAATACTGTTCTGATGTTTACATTTTAAAAAGATGTTGAAGCACTCAAGAGCCATTGTGGAAGAACTGTATGAAAGGTAAAGGTTTGGCTGTCATCCTGTAGAGGGAAGATTGGGGTAGGTGTTCTGTCTATTCTAGCTCACCAAAGATGTTGGTGGAGCAACTGAAGTAAAAGCACTCACACAGCGAACATAATCTTGGGCATAAAAAGCCTTCCTGCTCAGCTGATCCAATGGTCATGAGGTTCAATTGTCTGACAAAACCTACTCTGAAATTTGTCACAGCTCCTAACCAGTAGAATAATAAGGCCAAATAAGGATTTGGTGACAAAATCCCTGACCCTGAAAAAATTTCATGGGATATTTGAGTAAAAATGTTCTCATTTGGTCATAGATATTTGCCTTGTGCTAAGAATGAATTCCAGGGATCCCTATGGCTCATAGTGTACTAGAGATGAGAGTGCTTGCTCAGAACTGACCCTTCTGACCTTTAAGTATGAACATTTATATTTGTTACCTGGTGGACTTCAGGTGCCAGAATGCAAATTATCACCACCCTTGGGCTATTTTGCTTTTAGATAATCATGAAAGAACCCAATCAATCAGTATCAAAAAGAGGGTTTTGCATCAGGTATAGCTAGAAAGCTCTTCAATGCTACGGTTACATATGCTAGCCACCAGGTAAATGGCTTGCCTAGATGAGCTACTGAATTTGAGGTAGATACAGCTGCAAGGGTAGTGGTTGAGGCTGTGCAACCGTACAGGCTCTTGTTCGCTGCACAGGATGGCCCCACAGCCCACACTGCTGATGGCAGGTGCTGGCCCTCCTGGGCTGCTTGAAAAATCTCTGTCCAGAAGCACATAACACTTTATGTCTCTGTTTCTAGCAGCACACACCTACCACATCACCAGTGTGCAGATATCCTAAGGCAGTGATGATAGCAGGTCAGATCCTCACCCTTCCCCCCAGCACCTTTTTCCCTGTGCTATGGCAGCATGAAAATCATCCATGCTGTCTTAGGGCTCCTTCTGGCCACTGTCCTTTCTCCCCCTAGCACTGACTTCACAGAAAATGGGGGCTGCTAAAGACATCTTCAGATTACGTTTCCAAGGGCACCTTGTAACAGCTGGGAAAAGAGTTGAAAAATCAGTAGGCTGAGGAAATGTATGTGTGACTGTCTCGCTTTTTCTTTCCTCTTTCCTTGCTCTCTCTCTCCACCATCAGGCTATGCCTACTATGGAATCAGGCCAGTAGCTGCTCCTAACAGCCTCACTTTGCATTTTTCACTATTGTCACTGTATCAGCCAATCATGTAAAAAAAATGACATATTGACTTGGCAGGTGCTTCTGTTTTGAACATGATTAAATAACTTTTTATTGTCATCTTCAAAGCATTTTTGCGGTCATTTACTGAGTGAAAGGGGCTCTGATTTTGTGAGTATCTGCCGGAATATGTTTGATCCTGTCATCATTTCTTCAGAAAATCACGCGCCTGTAGCTAGAGCACAAGATATGGTAAGTGCATGAATTGTCCATTGCACTCTGCACTTACAACACTGCCTTCATTGTCAATGATAACAACAGCAGGGGAGAGATCTTGGGAGTTAAACTACCTGCTGTTTTCTCCTTGATGTTTGAGCTCTTGGATGCTGCATGAATCCCAGAGATGCAAGGAGTCACTTCTTTGTTGATGCCCTCTTTTATGGGTTGTTTAAACATGGTGTGCTGTTGTAATTAGAGCTGATGAGAAAGAAGCATTTCCATTTCACAGGAGATGCTGGGTGTTTTATTGTGCATCAGCATGGCAGAATTACAGCACTGCTGGAGACCTGGAGACCAGATGCTTTGCTGCACCCCTTGGAGGTGCTCTGTGGACTTCCCTTGGTCACCCAATTTTGAGTTCCCATCAAGTTCCCACATAATAACAGTATTTACATGTACCCCTCAAATTTCCCAATTCCACTGAATCAGCATTTTGCTGCAAAAAACCAATTGGAGCACTCCCTGTCAGCATGATCTATCTATGCAACAGCCTTCATTGACCTTCATCTGGGCTTACAGTTTCTGTGCACATCAAAATAGAAATACTTCTTGCTAGATGAGTTAGGCTAGTAATATTGTGTGCATGAAGCAAAGAGAGTTACAAGTAGCACATCTTTGTTTAAATTTAGCAGTAACCAGCTGGCCACATTCTGTAGGAAGCAGGAAGGGAGGAATCACAGGGAGGAAGGGATCTGATGAAAAATCAAGCAGAGGCTATAAAAACATTTCTCTAAAATGGCAGCATAATGAAAAAGGGATGCCAAGCAAAGAGCTTACTGATCATCTGTGTATCACTCATAACATATTCCAGCTAGCTCAGCCCTTGGTTTGGAGGGGACATGCAGGTGTTGGGAAGGATCACTTCCCACGCATGGTATTTTCTGCAGGATTCTTTTCCACAGACAAAAGTTATTTGTACTTCATTAATGCCCTTTGAGACAGGCTGTTAAAGGGCAAGTGGAAAAGGCAGAAAGTTGAAGAAAATTAGTGTCAGCATTCCTGAGAACAACCAAAATGAGGCTGAGAGCAGAGGTTTAACTCCATAAAACCCCTATGGACTAAGTGTCTCCATCTTTCCCTCATTTTCATCCTTCTTAGTCTCCCAGGACTACTGCTCTTTAACTATTGCCCTGCCATCTGTGTTTCTTCCAATATCGGCTGTGACAGAACCTCCCTTTGACCACCATTACTTTTCCTCAAATAAAATTATTAACAGAGAAATGAAGCTCATATAAAATCAGTTCGCATGGAACAAATTGAAAGACAAAAGAGGCAGTTAATATTAACAATGACCTTTGACATTGCAACAAAGCAGCTCCTCACATCACGAAGGCAAAACCATTTGCTTTCAGGACGTCTTTCTTTTGGTTGGAAATGTAAAAGAAAGGAGAACTGTAAGAGATATCTAAGACTCATCTGAATATCTCTAACTGTGCTGGGTCTGGCTGAGCTGGAGTTAATGTTTCCCACAGCAGCCCTCACAGTACTGAGCTTTGCACTGATACCTGGAAAGGTGTGGATAAGACACCAGTGTTTTGGCTACTGCTGGGCAGGGCTGGCACAACATCAGTGGTGTCTATCAGCTTGCTCCCCCACCAAGGGACTGGGAGTGGGCAGATCCTGGGAGGGAGCACAACCAGGCCAGCAGATCCGAATTGTCCAAAGGTGTGTTCCGTACCATGTGACATCAGCTCAGCTATAAAAGTGAAGGAAAGGAGGAGGAATGGGAGGATGTTTGTTGTGTACAGTGCTCGCCTTCTGGAGCAAGCACTACAGGTGCTGAAGCCCTGTTTCTCAGGAAGTGGCTGAACATCCCTTATTGATGGGAAATAGAGAATTGACTTTTTTTTTTTCTCTTTGCATAAAAGCTTGTAAGCTGATTTAGTAAACTGTCTTATCTCAACCTATGAGTTGTTTCCTGTCTTATTTTCTCTCCCCTGTTCAGCTGGGATAGGGAGTGGTAGAGCAGCTTGGTGGGCACCAGGTGTCCAGCCAAGGTCAATTCACCACACTAACAATGGAATATTTCTGGCTATATTACTGTGTTTATGTTTATGTGCCTATGCCACATGCTCAAGATCCTGCTACACACACAAGTATTAAAAATCAACCAGTCAGATCTCAAAAATCATGAGGCCAATGTAAATAATCATGAGATTTAAAGAAAAAGAGATAACCTTTTTGCCTCCCAGTTTCTATTTGAAGAACAATTTTGTTGTATGATCTATTTTGCCTTTTCAGAAGAGATCTTTAAGCTCAATGAGAACTAAAATGGCTTGTGTATGCATGTGTTGTCACTTCGTCATTTGACCTCAAGGACTGGGACACTGAAAATATTGCAGACCTGTGAAAATTGTGACCTTGCAGACCTGGTCTGCAAAAGTGGCAGACCCATGAAAATTGTGAATTGATGAATTCATTTTCAAAGGCCTGCTATAAAATAATGTGCCCCTCACCTTTAAAAGCATCATGACCCAGCTATTCAGATGGTGCTTATCACCACAGCTGCAGGAACATCATCCATCTATCCATCCATCCATTCATCCCCAGTTGAGGGCTTGATCTGATTAATTTAATCACCTGACATTGATGTATGTGTAATATGTTTTCCCCCTTCAAACGTACACAGCTCTAGTCCACAGCTTTTGACTAATGTGCTATCTTTATTTCTCAGAACAGCCCTTTGCCAGTATCTGCATTCCAAATTAGCAACAGATCCTTTGAAACAGTGACTCCCCAACCACATATTTCCCTTCAAAACCCGACTTCAGGGTATTGACCCTCTGGATTGATTGGAAGAGCATCCATGAAGTTGAAGGGGTAGCCATGGCACAAATGTGGAAACATTCGCAGGACTTGCACTGTTCACCTCTCACAGGCCAAAAGCCACAAGACATTCCCGAAACCCTGTAACACCTAGACCCCTAGGACACCTGTACATCATAACAAGTGTTACACTTCTTAAATTAAGAGCTAATGCCCAACTGGAAAAAAAAAAAAAAAAAAAAAAAAAAAAAAGAAAGGACATCAAGGTGAGAGGAAAGTAAATGAAAGAGAGAAGAGAACATGAAGATGCACACAGAAAGAGAGAAAGCAAAAGTGCTTTGTCATGGGGTAGCCATGTTCAGTTCATGGGAGATCTGGAGTTTCCTATGTGACCACTGCAGGGACAGACAACGTGCAGGTGAAGTACCTTAAGGAATGCAGCCATTGAGAGTGTGATTTTTGTGTGCTCTGTAACTGTGAGACAGTACCATGGTACTAGCTTTTTTCAAACACATCCTGTCAACCTACTCCTCTGCTGCACTGCAGAGGGGGGCAGTGTGGACAGCACATCCACAGCTGACTAACCATGGCTGGTTGGGATGCCAAGTCTTTACCTCATGAAAGCTGTGGGTGACGGAGAGATCCATCCTGGCCTGTCCATGCTTGTTAGATCACAGGACTGTCCAAAACAGGTTTCCCCCTACTTTTCTGGTCCCCTTTGCTATTTGATCTTACTTTGTGAAGCCGGAGCAGCATACATAGGGTAGGCCATGTGGAAGAAGAGTTTGACTTATTATATTTGCTGAAATGTTTTTCTTAACTGCTAAATATCGTACAGAGTAAAAGGAAAGGGTTTTTTTCCACCTTGCTAATCAGGAAAGAGGTAGATCTTAGCAAAGAGACAATTATGAAAATCAGGAAGCAATTTAATTGTCTGAAAACAGCTTAATTAGGGAGAATATAAATTTCTTAAATGATAGTAATAATTTTCCTGGGGATTAAAGAATAGCAGATCTTAACTTCAATGAAAATAACTTTTGCTGTCAGAAACAATTGAAAAAATAATGAAAATAAGTAATTTAATCTTAACATTTTGTTGTTGTTTGTATGTGGGGTTTTTTTGGTTTGGTTTGGTTTTGGGGGGTTTTGTTTGTTTGTTTGGTTGGTTGGTTGGTTGGTTGGTTGGTTGGTTGGTTGGTTGGTTGTTTTAGGTGTGTGTAGATATGGAACCAATATTTTTCTACAGCAGAACAACTTCCAAGCCTGTCAGAAGAGGAATGGCTCCACATTGCAATAGGAGCTTTCTAAAGGTATGGCAATAAAGAACCTTCCTCACTGGCTAAAAGAGAAGAAAAATAGTGCAGTAAGCAAATAAATGCAGTGAGGATGCAGTGTTGCTGAACATGACACACCTCAGAAAACTAGCACTCAGCACTGTCAGGGGTGTACTTGGAAGCCTAAGTATTCAGTCTAAAAGCTCCTGCATTGACCTGTGCTTCTAGAGTGATAGATAAGGCCTGTCTTGTTCAGAGAAACACTTAATCACATGCTTAACTTTAACGAAAACCTCAGGACCTGCCTCATGCTTATCCAGAGGCGATTTCCTAGGAGAAATAAATAACAAATGTTCCATACACAAATATATTTAAGTGTCTTTTTATTTGCAAAGTTCACTCATTCAAACACCAGGACATTCCAGAATTTAGGTAGCCCTTTGGGCTTGTTTACACTGATATAAACTTTAGGCAACTGATCATACTGAATTTCTCCAATGAAATCTTTGCCTCAGTGCACAACATGGCTGGGATTCCTAAAGAAGGCAACTGCACAATGTTTTGTGTTTTTCCAGCTCTTCACATTATTTTTCCCAAGTTGAAACATACACACATGGCAGAAAATCTTTTCTCTCTCCTGTGAATATCAAGGTAAGACACTGGAACAGGTTGCCCAGAGAAGTTGTGGATGCCTTAACCCTGGAAATGTTCAAGACTAGGTTGAATGGGGCCATGAGCAACCCACTCCAGTGGAAGAAGTTCCTGTCCATGACAGGGGTGTTGGAACAAGAGGATCTTTAAAGTCCTTTCCAACTCACACCATTCTATGATTCAATGATTCACTGACAAGATGGCTGAGCTAATCTATCTGTTTGTTGAAGCAAGAAGGGCCATCCATTTCCCTTCCCATCCCTGGCACCCAAAGTAGAGGGAAGAATGTGAGTAAAAAGGACAACCATAAAATGCAGTCCAAGTTCCTTTGAAAAATGGATCCTTAAAAAAAACCCATTTCCATACTGCCACAGGAAAGCAGTACATCAAGGACTGAAAAATACTGGTCCTACAGGAGGAATAGGGAAAAGACAGCTGGGAAGCAGAGTCTGAAAGAAATCTAGTAAATCAGTTCAGTCTAAACTGACATATAAATAGAGGGTAAAAAAGGCTAGTGTGATCCTTGGGTTTTGACGAACAATTTGGAAAGCCAGAGGAAGGAAGTGATTTTGCTCCCCCCCCTGTTTCTCTTGAGATCAGTGCTAGATCACTATATCTACTGGCTGTATCCAGTAGATATAGTGCACACATTGCAGGAGAACATGCAAAGAAGCACCACAAACTAATCCAAGAAAGATCAAAGTAAAAAGCTAAAATGCTTGAAAAATTATCTCATCTCAACTTAACAAAAACAAGACTAAAACATCATTTCATTGTATCATAAAGGTCTCTTCCCAGAGACACATAGGGTAATTATGCCAATAATTATGTGAAGAGACATAAGAAATTTTATACCTGAACCTTTTGCAGTAATAGGGCTGATCCACAGGATCAGCTGTGCTCTAGTCTTCCTACAGGACATCCCTCTTTGGTCTAGGCAGAAAATCAGAACAAAAATGGAGGCTGAAAGCCACACAAACCCAATCTTGGAGCAGCTCATGCCATTGGAAATGTGCAAGTAATTAGCTGAGGTAAGGATTCTTTTAATAAAGACTGGAGGCCTCTGTGCAATGCACATTTAAATCACACTCAAGGCTCAAGGCAGAGTGACATGGAATGACTGGTGGCATATAGGAAGCCAGGCAACATAATTAATTGATTTCTGATTTTATTATTGTCAGTGTAAATCAGTGCAGAAGCAATACTACTGATAGGTCTGGGCTGAACACTGCGGCTCTAAGTCCAGTTTTGCAGTCTAGATCTTCAGACCAGGACGCACGATGGCTTTGAGGAGAACTGAAGAAAAGAGGATCTAACCCACTTTCCAAGGTAAATTCTAACTCAAGCATTGCATCTTAAATCTTAACCTTCCCACTCAGCCATTGTGATTGGAGAAGCTGTTGTTTTGGCTTGTATTTCTCCTTGTTAAGCAGGTTCTTTTTTCAGGCTGAGTAGCACCTTTCACCAGCAGTGCTCAGGCTGAGACTAAAAATCCTACTTGTAGAGTAAGTCACTACTTAATGCAAGAATGGCTGTGGCAGAATCTGGCTGCAGAGCTGCTCTTGTGTTGAGGAGCACTTTAGTCACCATCAGCCCTTGTTTGTTTTCATCAGAAAATCACTTACAGAGTCAAGAAATTCTTCATGCCGGCATGCAAGATCTAAGAAAATATATTATGTAAAATGTGTCTTAAATTACGTTTAAAGGAGTTTTTTAAAGCCACACAGGTTCTTAACTGGTTATGTGAATGCTGAAGTTTAGTTTTTATCCTTCATGCCTTCTTCCTGCCTGGGGCTGGAAGACTGTGCTCAACAGCACAGAATATGAAAAGCTCCTCTGACATCTGCTCAGCCTCACTGAATTCTTCTTTAAGATGCCAGTGCAAAAGTAATTTTTTGTTTGTTTGTTTGCAGTTGTGGGATTAACATAAGTTCTTAATTTTTTTCTTTTTTTCCCCAGGACATTTCTACTTGTTTAACACTCTTTCTGAACTAGAGCAGAAATTTTGGTTTTGTTTTAGATTTCCTTACAGAATATGGATCCCTGAGCACAATCTCTCCTTGCAAAGAGGTTGCCTATGTGGAAGCTGAGGTACAGGTGTATGAGGGAAGAGTAGTCCAACTCTGGTTACCCATGTCTTGAACAGTAGCTGAGAATGTATAATTTCAAAAAGCAAACCTCTCCCCAGGGAACCAGTGCAGCTACATTCTTACCTCACATTGGCTGAAAACCTCAGTGGGAACAGATCTGCTTGTGGGATGAAAAGGCAAAGGGTTAGTTGACTGAAGAAAACAGACAACCTGAGAGCATCTCTAGAGATGTTAAATTTCTACAAATAACTGCAGGAGCAAAACCTGACCCTTTCCATGATGCAGGGACTGGATGGTGGACAGCCAAGGGTGGAGGACACTCATATTTCCTGTGAGCACACTTGTGTTGACACCTCCAGACCTGCAAGGTCCCACAACCTGGGAAGAAGATAGCCCTTTCAGCAGGGGTTGAACTGTGGAGTCAGGCAATGCAATTCCCACCAAATCATGGCATTTTTCAGTCTATAATCCCAGTGAGAACAGCAAATTGCTGATAATCTGCAGAGAGGTGAGTAGGAACATACTCCATGAGCATGGAAATGGTACACTGAGGTAAGTGTGAGGGTGAAATGGCTATAGCTACAGAGAAATAATAGAAACTAATAATAGAAAGGGAAATTTCGGGGATGATAATTTGACCATCAGCCAACTGTGTGCCCTTGCAGTTAGGAGGAAGAATGGTATCCTGGGGTGCATGAAGAAGGGTGTGGCCTGCAGGTTGTTGGAGGTCATCCTCCCTGTTTACTCCACCCTTGATGGGGGGAAAGGGTTAAAACCAGAAGATTTGGCAAAGAGGATGGAATTGTTTTGTGCTTGATGCTGGGAATGCTAAAAATTGGTGTGGAAAAACTCCATTTATTATGCCTAGTGTATTCATCCTCTGCCTGTTTTGGGTAAAATTCCTGTGTAGAGATAACACACTCTCATAGACAGGGTTTGAGCCTCCTTCTGGGAGAGAGATCACAAAAGCACAACCTTGTGATGAACTGCACATGGTAAAGCCCTTTGATATATTCTCACTGCCTCAGCCCACTAGGATGAACTAAGCTTAGTAGAGCCTGTGTCCCCACGTGTCTCTTTTTTCTGGGATGAACTAAGCCTAACAGAACCTGTGTCCCTGTGTGTCTCTTCACTAGGATGAACTAAGCCTACCAGAGTCTGTGTCTCCATTTGTCCCTTTTCTCTAGGATGAACTAAGCCTACCAGAGTCTCTGTCCCTGTGTGTTTTTGCTACCCAGCATACTTAGGGAGGTAATGAAATAAATCTACTCTTTGCATATCAGCCATGGCTTGGTGGTTTCCCTGGTTACCTGTATGTCTATGTTCACACTGCCCTAGTAAGGCCACCTTTGGGATATTAGATTCAACACTGGTCTTCACAGTTTGAGAAAGACAAGGACCTACTGGAAAGGGTCCAGCAGAGGCCACAGAGATGAAAAGGGATCTGTAGCTTACCTCTTATGAGGAAAGACTGCAGGAGATGAGCATGCTTAGTCTGGAGAGAAGAGGGGGGATCTCATCAATGCATATAAATATCTCAAAGATAGGTTTCAAGAGAATGGTGCCAGATTCTTTGCTTGTACCCAGCAACAGGATGAGGAGTAACGGCCATAAACTGAACCACAAGAAGTTTCTCCTTAACATAAGGAACAACTTCTTTACATTGAGGGTGGTAGAGCACTGGGAGGTCATGGAGTCTCCCTCTCTGGAGACATCCAAAACCCACCTGGACGCATTCCTGTGTAATCTGCAATAGGTGACCCTGTTTTTGTAGGGAGGTTGGACTATCTGATGTGCAGAGGTCTATTCTTACCCTAATTATTGTGTGATCCTGTGGAATCTCTTTGTGTGAGCATGAGTAATATGTGAGGGCACTTCTCTTGCTGGAGTCAGGTCAGCACAGAAAGACCTTATCCCACCCCTACTAGAACAAGAAAATGGAGCGCCTAAACAAACCCAGAACGAATCAGAGACTTAACAGAGGACTGAAATGAATTTTCTGCCTAGCATATGATACAGGATATTGCTCAAACTACCCAGACCAAACATCTCTCTAGTTTGTGACCCTAAGACAAGGCTCTGGCACATCAGCAGGTAAACAAGTCATCAAGCCAGTGTACCACCTCAGGACAAGTGCCATCAGTTACTGTAGTGGTTACTAGTATTTGTAAGAGGACCAAAAAATACAAGCTAATAAAGATGTCCCGGTTTCTAAATGGAAAACTGAATATGAGGCTATACACAGTTCTGAGATTTTGATACGATGCGGTGAGAATCAGCAGAGCCTCAGAAAATCTAGTTACTGTGGAGCCACTGAGCATAGCACAACACAGCTGGGCCACTAGAAGTGGAAAAAGAAACCATCAGCATGTTATGGACTACAATACAGGTTGTACAAGTCTGAAAAAATGATAAGGCTATCCTTCAAACAAAAAAAAGCTTCATTGATGAATTCACACTCCTGTGGCTTTGCAAGGAAGCATGAGAGGGAGATTTTGCCCAGGAAGTCTCAGCAGTTTCTCCTTTCAGGTATAAGAAGAAATTTTATAAAGTGAGTACAGACTTACTTGAAGTCTATGGAGGCAGGAGCATGGCTGAGTGAAACTAGAGGATAGGTAGATGAGTCTCTTGTGAACCATTACCATGGAATAGGATTAGATATGCTAAGATTGAAATGAGAAGCCTAATCATTTGAAGCCAACAGCTTTAAAATCTCACAAAACCCAAGTGTGATGCTGGGAAGAGGCCAGAACAAACTGATTTTTAAAAAAATTTTAGGTGGTCACAGCAGATGGTCAACTCACTTCACAGTAAAATTAAAATTAATCAGAATCAAACGAGAATTGCCCACAATATCTGCCTTTAAATACTGGTGAGCAGGATTAGGGCAGTGACAGCCAAACCTCCTACAACCAAGTGAAAACACAGATGAAGGACTGAATCTCAAAACATCGCAGACCAGTGATTTGTGAGCTGCTGGACCAAGATCCTCTTTCAAATAAACCCCAAAACTCTGCTGCTACGTGACTTGGCTTCTTCAAAACAAAAATTCAAGCAGCAAGGTAGATACGGCTCCAGCTATCGAAGCAAAAGATACAATGATGACCTGGTTGGGCAGCCCCAGTTCTGGGCCTTCTTGCTTAACTCAGTCTGGCCAGCCAAGATTATGCTGCCATTTTAGAATTAAAATGGAATGAAGTCAGTGGCAGGAATCGGCAGTGAGGAACATGAGCAAGGAACAATGAAGGGGGTAAGATTTTGCATTATGGACATGATTAGGGACCTATATGCCTTGGATTTTAGCCTTTTGCAGAAGGCTACTCTCCTTGCTTAGCAAGTGTTGGCATCACTGAAAAAGCCTGTGGGTTTCTTATTTCACTTAACTGCCAACCTGTGTTAATAATTTTCTTTCTCTTTTCTGAAACTTTAATTTCTTTCTTTTTACTTTTATTTTTTATCTAAAAGCAGTCACAACTGTTGATATGGTGAGTTTGCTACTGTGTGTTCTATTTTAAATTTTTTATTTCTAAAAACATTGAATGAGAATTTTATGATTGAAATACATATGTTCAAGACATCTAAGTAGGTAAGCTTCTCATAATTTCCATATAGTACCACCTGAAATCAAGGGGAAAGTTTCCCTGATTTAGCTGTAGTTCCTCATGCAAAAAGTTGAAAATCCTGTTCATGGAAGGTCAATATCACAATCAGAAAGCAGAGATTCAATATTCATTTTTAAAGATACTTCCAAAAAAAGAAAGGGAAATTACATCCAAAATGCTAAATTATGAGCTCTAGACATGTATTATTATGTTTTACTGCAGTACAAAAGAAGATATGTGTTTTTTTTTCCCTGCGAATTAAAGAAAGGTTTGTATTATGCAAAACTCATTCGCTATCTGCCTAATCCCCTAGAGGGCAGTATGACCTAAAAATAAATTAAACTGAGCTAGGCAATTAGGATTTTCCAAAGGCTAGTTATGTTAAATAGGATTACATTTCCTCCTTCCTCTGGCAAATTTCCACAAACGTACAAAAAATAGGGAGATATTTAGAGTTTCCAAATTATACGAGAAAACCAATGGGATATGATTTGCAATATAATCCTATATTAATTTCTTTAGCTCATACAATACATATATTTAATTTTGCAAACTGTCAAAGCCAGGTGTGCTGTACTTAAGCATCTTCTCAGGTGGTTCCCTAAGAAGGGTTTTACTGCTTTGATATTGGATGGTCTCTTCTGCCTGTTCTAGTCTTAAGATTTTACCTGTCTCTGCCATTGATCCAAAGGCCTGATCAAGAGGTATCCAAGGTCAAAGGAGGCAGGGAGCAGTGGCTAATTAATCAGGCATTTCTGGGATTTGGTGCTCTAAGGTAGTCCAAATGTTTATCACATAACTACAATAGCCCAGTCCTTCAGGCTCCTTCTGTTGTCTGAATGAGGGAGGGATGTGTGTCTTTATCAAAATGAGGAAGTCTATATTCTGTAAGCATTGCTTTATATTACATAGTGTATGAGAATCACAAAACACCTTTGTTTTCCAAGCATGAGCATCGTGTTTGACATTAACGGAAATAATGAAAAGCAAGTTTAATCACATAGTGACTGTTTGTCTAATATAAATGCAGCTCCCATTAGTTCCATTCACTTCCCATCCAGAGCTTCACTTTCTGGTTAACCAAGATTCTATTTCCTTAATTTTCTGAGCAGGGAGAAAACACACACACCCCAACAAGAGAATGTTTGGTACACACAACTTTGGTACACACAACTTTGGTACACACAGCTCAGCTATAATTTAATTTAACAATTGTAGAATCACATAACACACTGAGTTGGAAGGGACCCATCAGTTCCTGTCCCTACAAAAGATATTCCAAGAATCACAGCATGTGCCAGAGTGTTGTCCAAAAGCTTCTTGAACCCAGACAGGCTTGGTGCTGAGACCACTTTCCTGGGGAGCCTGTACCAGTGCTAATCACCCTTTGGGTAAAAAACCCCTTTTCCTGATACCCAGCCTAAAACTCCCCTGACTCAGTTGCATTCCCTTGTAAGAATGTTGAAGACTGCAACTAGGTCCCCCTTCAATCTCCTCTTAGGCTGAACAGACCAAGTGACTTCAGCCACTCCTCATACAGTTTCCCCTCCAGACCCTTCAACATCTTTGTGGGCCTTCTTTGGATGCTCTCTAACAGCCTAATGCCTTTTTATATTGTGACACCCAAAATTGCCCCAGCACTCGAGGTGAGGCCACCCCAGCACAGAGCAGAGCAGGACAATCTCCTCCCTTGCCTGGCTGGCCATGCTGTGCCTGATGAACCTCAGGACATGGATGGCCCTTCTGGCTGCTGGGGCACTGTTGACTCAGATTCAAGTTTTCATCAACCAGGACCTGCAGGTCCCTTTCTGCAGCGCTGCTCTCCAGCCTCTCATTCCCCAGTCTATAACAAAAATCTGGGCTCTCCCACCCCAAGTGCAGAAATCAGCACTCACCCTTGCTAAACTTCATTTGGTTGGTGATTGCCCAGCCCTCTAATCTGTTGAGGTCTCCCTGCAAGGATTCTCAGCCCTTGAGGAAGTAAACACCTCCTCCCAGTTTAGTGTTGTTGGCAAATGTAATATTCCTTTGAGTCCTGCATCCAAGTCATTTATGAAGATGTTGAAGAGCACAGGGCTGAGGATGGAGCCCTATGGAACCCCATTAGTGACAGGTCTCCTGTCTGACATCACCCCATTCAATGTCACTCTCTGTGCCTGACCTGTGAGCCAGTTGTTCACCCATCCCATGATGGGTTTATCCAGCTGTGAGATGGACATTTTTTTCCTGAAGGATCCTTAGAGAGTCAGAATCAAAAGCCTGACTGAAATCCAAAAATATTACATCTGTTGATTTTCCTAGATCAGCTAGGTGGATTACCCTTTCACAGAAGCAAATCAAGTGCCATAAGCAGGAAATGGAGGGGGAAAAAATCCAAATATACATAAGTGTTGTAAGTAGCCCTTAAAAAACAGCACCATCCTGCCAGAAGTTACAACTTCTCAATTCACGTGAACTCCATTATGTCCTTTTGTCAGTATTTTGGCTGACAATGGGTATTCAAGGTCTGAAGGCTATCTTATGGAGATGACACCTCTATTTGGCTGTTTCGAAATGTTGCAGAAAGTGCAGCCAGAGGGCTGGTAACAGTCATGACTTTTTAAGCAGCAGACTCAATTCAGTTAACACAGCTCCTCGTGAGCTTTTACAACCAGCTGAAAAAACAAGCTGAGAAGGAAGAATAATTGTCCAGCATGATTTGATTTGAAGTTAAATTGATGGAAAAGAAGGTAAGGAAGCCTTCTAACAACAAGGTGCTATCCAGGTGTGCACATTTTTATGCTCGTGTCATTGCAGAAAGTATTTTTTATTTACACTGGTCTCAGACACGCTTAAAGACAAATATAGAGATTCTTTGCATGAGGGAGAACAAAATAAATATGCGTGGGCAAATGAATAAAAACCCCCAGGGTTTGGTTGTAATTACCAAGGACAAGATTGATTATCTCAGTATATTTGGAACTACTTCATGTGGTCCTCTAATTCCAACAGCAAAATATGTTTTCAGTCCTTTTATACTGCACACAGAAACACTCTGATATAATAGCTACAAGGTTTCTGGAACACCCCTTGCATGCGAAAAAGCATTTCTGAAGAAGTAGCTGACATAAAAAATTACTTACATTGCTAAGTGTGAGTGTTGGATTTGATGACACGTTTTAGGTTAACTAGTTTACATTTCTTTTGAAGTGAATTTCCTAGCGACAATGTTTGCACTATTCACCTGCCTCATCAAGGCCTGTTTAGAATACAGTGCTTAATACAGTTTTTAACCCATTATAAAGCCATGCACAGATAATTTAAAATGATCATAACAACTAACAAACACGTAATCAAGGAGCTCTTAAAATGTATTAAAATTCAGGTCTCTCGCTATTAGCAAAACCGCTTCATTAACATATTAAGACAATGTTCATTTGATAATTAGCTTCTGTTTCCTTTGCGTCCTGGCAGTTAAATCCCTCCTATGAAGCCAGAGGGGAAAAGTTTATGTTTCTACAAGGTGTCTTTGATGAAGTTTATGTTGCATCCTTACAATTTTTAATCAACTTGCATATTTCCTTCTTGCACTCTGTTTTGGAAATGTTGCAGATTAAAGCCCACTTCATGGTGAATATGGGACTTGATGGGCTCATTTTCTCCTTTGGACTCATGCTACTCTAGTAACACAGGCATCAAGGGAATTTGGGTAAGACCATTTCTTGTGTACTCCCTCTGTGGTGCACTTGTGTTCCATGTAGAGCTCAGAACCTGGTAGAGGAGAAAAGCTAACATGTCAAAGCCCACAAACATTGTATCATTGCTCTCCATCCTTCTCCTAATCACCACTTGGTCATTCCAAACATTTTCTTTCAAGAGAAAAAAAACAAAACAAAACAAAACAAACCCCAAAAAATTATTGTTCAAGCTAAAGAATGAAGCATTTGATATTTGATTCCAGATTTTTTCTGACTTAAATGTCAGCCACATCTGCTGAGACACCTCTGAGCTGCACATGCAATGTTGCATATGTTTCCACTGCAGCAACAGCCAGAAGAAGTAGCTTATTTATAGTGAAGGAAGAGAGCACAATTTATTTACATGAGAGTGCTCCAGCTCATGCCCTGTATGCATCCCTCACCCACCATCATGTCACCAGCAGCTTCCAGGGAAAGATTTTTTTCTCATCCTCTCTCACAGATTTGCAATATACAGATAGCTTGGCATTACTGAATATATAAACTAGATCAGGCAGCTATAACTCTATTATGTATTTAATTTGAATATGTTCTTAAGCCTAAATATTGATTAAATACATGTTCTACTCTTTAAAATAAGTTACTGGGTGTTTCAGGTATAAGCAGTAGGTTGGCAGAACTGTTAAGCAGGATCTTGCAAGGTGGCGTGGCTGGGCTCTAAACAGAAATGGGATACGTGTAGATGAACATTAAGTGTTGCACATTAATCAATCCATATCATCACTTCACATGTGATATTATGGGTTCAGAGATGACTATTCAGGAATAAAAGTTTAAAACAGATGGTTATGAAAGGAAAATGCCATCTCTGTTCTCAGTAATGGAAACAATGTTAAAAATGCCAATGAAAGGAAAAGAGAACAAACAGGGAAGTGTATAAAATCATCTGTATCCTGAACAGAATGTACAGTTCAGGTTGCCCTTCTCAAAAAGGACACAAAGAAGGTCAGAATAGGTACAATTTTTTTCCCTTACTCAGCCTGAAAAGAAATAACAGCGGGACAATATACTGGAGGTGTATAAAGCCCTGAGTGCCAAGGAGAGGACAAATAGAAAGTGATGATTATCCCCCTCCCAGTACAAGAGCAAGGGAGCATCCCATGACTTCAGTAGGTATGAGATTATAAACAAAGAAAAAGGAGGTGGTTCTCCACAGAATGCCATTAAACAAAAGAACTTTTTATTAAAAATATGTACTAAAACTGTACATGAATTCCAGAAAAAAAATGGAAAAGTTCAAGTCTCAGAAACTCAAAAAATATTAAATACCCTATTTGGCTCAGGAGACTTCTGAGCCACAGGTTGCTGGAGATTGGAATGTTATTTTGGAGATAGGTCACTACATTTTTTTTTTCTACCTCCTTTTCTCCTTCATATATCTACTATTGACCATTATAGGATATCGGCTAGATGGACCTTTGATCTGACTTAGCACTGAAGATCCTATAGTCTCAAAATCTTATATAAGATTCTGATACAGGAAAGCTCTTGCAGTAAGAATTTTGTCAGACATGCCCTCAGACAAATGACTATATCTGACCAGCTTAACAGAAATTAAATGGGGCCATCAGAGAAAGAAAACTGCACCAATGGCTATTCAATCATTTTCATTTTTCCTTGTTCAGACCATTTTTGTTACTGTTTCAGATATCTACTGTAATGATGAAGAGATAAGGTAGTGTCACCGATGTGTTCTCACTATTGGTGATTTTTCAATCATATATTTGTTTCAATTTTTTGTTATTAAATTACATGCACTGAATTTCAGCAAAACCACAAATTTCTTTTACTTCCACTAGTACAAGCACAGACTGAAATGAACAGGAAAGGGGTTGCATCTTTTCATATATATGGACACAGAACTAGATTTCTAGCAGAGGTGTTAGATTATCACTCTTTGCATCTTTTTTATCTGTCTTTCACCTTAAAAAGTACTCATCTCTGCCTTGATATCAAGCACAGCTGGAGAAGAATATACTTTTCAACCCTCCATTTGTTTCTGAGATGTGTTGGAACAGCACTCACAGAAAACAAGAACCAAGAAAACAGCACAAAAATTAAATTTAAAAGGAAAACAAAAATCTTGAAGCATATGACATGCTCCTTTCCTTTCTTCTGTTACCTCAGTAGAAGTTCTAAGTGGAGATTTTTTTTCCTCCTCCACAAGGTTTTCCCAGTGCCTTGCTCTGTGAATGCCACAAATCTTGGGGTACGGAAAAACCTTCCCTGGTCTTCTGTGGGCTCCCTTTGTAAAGCCCAGCAGGGACCAGCCTGGTCACCCATGCTGGCCCAGGCCAGTCTGTTAACAGAGGACTCAAATAATCAGAGAAAACACTTTTATCACGGTGCCCATGAGAGCCCACTCTCTTTTCTCTCCACATCTTGAGCATCAATTGCACAGTTTTTTTCTATTTCTAAAGGAACATGGGCCTCGGACAAGAGGAATTGGATCAGGTGGCTCCTGGGTGTAGTGGAGATGAGTGTCTACATGGGGTAAAGCACTTTGGGGCAGTGTTTTTTGAGGAAGCTGCAAAAACCCTAGCCAACTTTTCCTCCCATGGAATGCTGGCAGTGGCATTTGGGAAACCTGATGTTCATACCTTTTTATTTAACCAACCGGGTCCTTCATGGGAGTGAGGTCATGACATGGAGGTCTGGAACACTGCTATTGCCTTTGGAGACCAATTCAACTACATCAGGTAGCAGCCATCAGCTCTGAGGTACTCACAGGGTGTAATTGATACAGCAAGTTTCAGGTAACTTTCAGTAATATCAACTGGCACTGAGAATGGAGTAGGAGAACAAAGACTTTTCTCCATCTAAAAATGCAACATACTTGACCTTGGCACAAACAGAGCTTTGCCAGATGCTGTGATATATTTAACCTTCAGTTTCAGATTTCCAAAAACTAAGTCTTGAGGTGTTGAAAGCCCTAAATGTTTTTTAATGGAAAGTGAGAGAAAACAGCAAATCAGCCACAGAGAAGGCTTTGCCGAAAATTGCAGCTGCATCACTGTCACTGCGTAAAAAAAAATGTTTTTAAAACAGAAACTGCTGATATGGCTTTTGGTGAAGCCTCTGCAGCAGCTGTGATGGCTTTTAACTTTGAGTTTTCAGTGAGGAAAACATGATATTTCTCACATTGTCATTATTATGAATAACACAGACGGGTTTCAAAATGTGAGGCCAGGTTGAGGAGCAGATGTAAAATAAGCTGTGCCTTGTACTGGACCAAATAGCAGGGGCTGAGCAGTTTGCTGGACGTGATAAGTACAGGGAACACAGAGATTGTCACTCTGCAGCTCTGTCTAACTTCAACACTATGTGACATTGGTGTTGGCTGGCAGCAGTGACACTCAGGATAAAGTCTCCAAGCAGCTGCCTCCAAGGATGCCAAGGTACCACATGGTGAGAACAAAGCACAGAAGTACAAACCAAATGTGAGAAGATGCCTGGTATCTTGGGGCATGCTTGTCCCTTCCTTGCATGTAAGAACATGTGTTCAGTGCCTCACATGCTCTACCTCACATGGCAGAATTGCTCAGCCTCTTGACACTTCACACAGGAGGTGGTGACTCTGGGGCAGAGTATCCCATGAAATCTCTGAAAATAGGGAGATTACCTCTTCCAAATTGGACTCATTTTTGTGCAAAAAAAAAAAGAGACAATGAAGTAGTTGTTTTCAAGCATCCTGTCTCTTTACTAATATCTGCTCTTGGGAGAAAAGAGGGCTAAGAAATGCTTCTGCCAAAAGCTGCCTGAAAACAAAATATCTTTATGAAAAGTGCTGGTTTTGAGGAAAGAACATTTTCAAAAGTAAAGAAAAAAATTCTGATTTTATGACTAGTTTTTTTTTCCATTTCTCTGAAGGAGAAGGAAAGGATCTTGAAACTCATAGGTTGTTCATATTGATCTCTCAAGAAGATCCAGAATTTTCACCCTGGGAACACGAACACTCCCAAGAGGGGACATTTCTATGCTTAAATACCTATCCTCTGTCTGAGAGAGCTGGCAGTAATCATTTCTTTCTTTGAACATGTAAAGTTAGCAAGAATTACAACACGGGTATACTACTGGAAAATACAATTCAGTTTTTCAGAGATGGTAACCTTGAACCCATTCTGATTCCCTGCTAAGATTTATTATATAAGTACTATCTGGGATTTGCTCATGCATGAGCCAAGGATCATTCTCCAAGAAATATTTTGCATTTCTTCCACCCCTTTCAAATTCCCTTCGTTACTCTCCATGCAAAATTCCTAGATCTGGAGGCAGATGGTGGATGGAAGAAAGGCTGTGGCCATCTCAACAGTGCTAATAGCAAAGGGAAAGATTTGCTAGAGATTGGCAAATGCCAAGGACACACACACCCACTATTGAAAAGTTGTAAAGGCAGCAAGTCTTCTTTGTCAGTTGTTCTGGGAATAGATGTTAATGCTTCCACTGCAGATCTGCTCTTTATTGGCAGCTTGCTGAAATAAAAGAATAGGACTAATGGAGTTGGAGTTCCTGACAGGAGGAAAATGAGGTAAGGGGACTAGGTGTCTTTCCTGTTTGGAGGGCTCTGGAGGTAATTTTGCTCATTCCTGTATTTTTTGTCTGTAGGATTGGGAAAAGCAATGCTACACTGAAGATCAATAGATATTATATGAGACCACCAACTGACCAAAGCCAAGACCCTGTCCCTGACTCAGTGCTGAATTTCTGACACTAAACTAAGCATTATGCTGTTTAAGGTGCTGGCATTTATTCTTTAGTCAGTATCTTTGTTTAGACCAATTTTTTGTGAGTCATTGCAGTGATCTCACCAGTGTCATGGTTTAACCTGTAGGCAGCTAGGCACCAAGATAAGCTACCAAATACTGCACAGGATATCTGGCCTAATGCTTTAATTTGAACCTTTAAAAACTGCATATCTTGGAAATACAGGTGAAAGAAAAGAGAAAATATTAGGAGAAAAATTTTCTCATTTTTTATCCTTTCTCACTGAACAGGGTAGGAATTGAGCTATAAGGTTTTGGGAGCCTTTGTTTCCAGTGCCCTGTGCTACATTTTGAACATGAACCTGAATAAAATTCCACTCATGACTGCTTTTCCCAGCACACTTGGGAACAATATGAGGCCAGGATAATGGCATCCACCATAGCTTCGTGAGCACTGCAGCCCCATGAATGTGTTCTGATCCCCTCCCCTACAAAGGGCTTTAGTTCAGGCATAAAGCAGTCCCAAACGGAGGAAATTATGGAAAAAATCCTTTAAAACTTGTAATCTTATTTAATGGTTTCACATAAAGTTGATGATAATGTGATAGAACCAATATATATATATGACAATGTATTTCTCATATGGATTATCTCAGCTTGACTATGAAATTCTAAACTCAGTAGAAGACAAAGAAATTAGACATATATGTGCATACTAATGTTCATTACCAGACTTTGAATTTTACAATCCAAACTAGAGATCACAATGCATACACACACAGAGAATGACAAAAAATGGCAACAGTAACCCCAAACAGCCATTTTTACAGAAAGATCCCTAAGTGAGGTCAGGATTTATTTACTAAAATGTAAGGATCATATAATTATACACAAAAAACAGTGCTTCAGATTTTTCTCTGACAAGAAAGCAACGACCTCTGGATACTGATGTGTATGAAGAAATAGTATTTAACACTGCAGGAACATTAGTGTGTTTTCTTTTATTACAGAGCCTATTTGAATCACTTTGTAAAGGTGATATCATGAGCTAAACATACAGAGAAATAAAGATTCTTTTTTTGAGGAAAATGAAATTTCTCTTCCTTCATAATAATACAAAAGATTTGAAAAACAACATGTTCTGGCCTTAAGTATCAGACTTACATTTTGTCTTTTGTTATCACTTACAATAGCACTGCTGCTTGAATACCCAGCCATATCAAATGTAAGTTATTTGTATATCTCTATCCTCTCAGGAAATCTTGACCTTGAAATAGAATAAATATGTAACATGGGTATTGGGGTTGTGTGTTCATAGCTAACACCACCAGTGCTAAAAACCATAGACATTGAACAAAAACGTGCAGAAGATGAGATTGTGCAGTGCTGTTTGACTCATTGTTGCAAAATGAGAAATTACGGTTTAAATGTTTTGCTGTCTTTGAATGACCCTTCATTTGTAATTGATTCAGCTCAACAGACTGCAATTCTCAAACCATCAAGATACAGAACTTATTTGTCCCATGTTTAAAGTATGCTTCAGTTACTCTACCAAAGTCAAACTGTACAGGATAGGACCTTTTCTGTGTGAGTGCTTAGATAATGTGACACATTAACTTAGGGTCTGAGATGACTAGTTATTTAGACTGAGATTTTTAGAAGCCAATCATATTTAGTTTGTTGGCCAGCTCTATTAAAGGAAGTGGATTACACATAACCCAAAACCTATAAAGAAGTCCACAATGGGCAAATCAATGGAAATCTTTTGAATGACTACTTGAAGCAACTTTGAAAATTCCTTGCAAGTAGCCATACTTACAGACCAATAAGAAAACATTCCTTGAGATACGTGCATTGATAACCGAGGACATTATCAGCTGCAGCCAAACTGGTAAACCCTGTGGGATTTTTGCATGAAGACTTCAAAATGCCTGTGCTTCAGTAAGGCCACAGCACAGACCTCTGATGGTAGGAGAGTGGGGTAAAAATACAATGATACATGACATGGGCTCTCCCTTTTGCCAACAGCCCAGTGTGAAGCTAGGCCTGAGCCTTAAAGATACCCAAAACAACAGATATCAACTTTAGACCTATGCAAGGTGAAATAAGCAAGGTTTGGAGTCAAGGGATCATATCACCAGAAGTTGGACTCCTAAAAGTTATAAAAAGTCTATTAAAATTTGCTGCCTGTTGTCACCCACAAAGAGGAAGATGATGTATAGGGATGTATAGGGAAGATGATGTATAGGGAGGGAAAAAGCTTTCCCTCTTCCCAGTCACACACAATTGATTCTGGGGACATATGCACTGTGTTTCTTGTAAGTATGTAAGTGCGAGAACATGAGCAAGAAGTTATTTTTCTTTAAAACAGATAATCACCCTTGCTTTCAAAAGGTCTAGAATTTTGCTTTGCACATTAATTTTCTTCAAGAACACTAACACATGAGTTGTAAATTAGCTGTTGGACTGAAATGATAAACACTAATGTGACAAGCTGGGAAAGGTATCTAGAGACCAAAGATAGGCCTGATTTTATTTAATACCTGTAGTCTGATTAGAGAAAAATTATTGGAAACACATTGGAGGCATTTGCAGAGGATTCTTCCCTGCGAAATGTTTCTATCCTTTGCTGGGGACATCATGTTATACAAATTAATAATATTAAAAGATTAAAGGAGTCTTTATAAATAAAAATAAAACTACAAAACTGATCTAGGAAAAAATGAAAGGTGGAAGGAAGGGAGGAAAGCCCAGAACAAGACTACTCAAGACCCTTCCATTGCCCTCTATTGATGATGCATATTGATAATACAATAACAATACTCACTGAAACTTGCTGTCCTGCAAATACTACTTATGTTATGACTAATGAAATACTGTAACTTCTTACTGATGCTATGAACAGCAGGAGAGCCATTTAAACTAGAAAAAAATGCTAATTAGGTACAAACTCAGGAAGGGAATTTAATTTGTTAGTTTTTTGACTTCATTTCAAAGAATGGGTAAGTAAAGGACAGGGAGAAGGGATATGAATTTTTCTCAGCAATATACTGTGCTCATGAATGTAATTTCAAAAGCTACATTTTTACTAATGGAAAAATGAAAAGAAAACAAACAAAAATAAATCTTTTAATAAAGGCATATGAAAAGATAGGGTGAGATTCATTCTTGAAGGAAAGAGGTAGTGATGAGCAGGAAGAAAAGGCCAAGGGGCACTTAACTTCCTGGGCAGTTCCACTGTGAGAAAGAGAATGTCAAAACACCACTGTGCCCCTTGGCAGTCATCATGTAAGGATGACTTCTTCTGGTGTTGGGCAGAAGAACTAGGTTCAACATACCTTAACCAGCAATATCAGTGTGTATATTTTTACTCACAGCAACTACATAAACTACACTATACAGGGAAGCAAGTCTTTCTACAGTAAGTCAACTCCTCACAGTGTAGGTATGTACAACAGGGCAAACAAGGGCATCTGAAACACAAACATGGGAGAATGACTATGCACAACTAAAATGATGGAATAACAAAATGTGTGAATAAAAGCAGGATCTTACAAGAGAAAGAAAAACAATTATATTAAAGGAGGAAGAAAAACCCTCAGGGAAAGCAATGAAAAACCCATCCAAGACAAGATAAAGCATAAGAGAAAGAATAATCAATCCTCCACCGTTGAAGCTATGCTACTGGGTGTAAACCACACAACTGAGCCAGACTTTTGGGTGACCATGTTTGTGCTGCCCAATGGAGGGTCTGTTGTGCTGGGCTCTGATTGCACCTGCTCCAGCCTGCACTTCATCTTCAGTAGAACAACAGTCTGAAAAGAGGCCAAGGAAGACGTGAGCTGCTATCTAACAGGCACAATGGAGTGAAGGCACTAGCCTTTAGGACTAGTAATTTCATTTAGACTCCCACAGGAACCTTAGTCCTCTACTTTAACTAAAAAGAAGACAACCAAGTTATGTTGTCCACCTAGTTCTGCTATTTTGTGTAATTTACACAGGTATAATACAAAGAAAACTGACACTCTATTTTCTGGCAAAATCCTCGCTCATTAAAATTACATATTTGGGCAAGTAGAAATGATAGAGTTCAGGTTTGTTTTCTCTTACTAATGATTTATCTATAAGTCTACATATAAATGAGGTAGCCACAGGGGACCACCAGAGCTAGCAGAAGCAGTTATTCAGGAGAGTTTCCTACTCTGAGCTAGTGAAGAAAAGAGTTGCAAAACGAGGTGACGAGAAGGGGAAATCCCACAAAATATCAAAGTTCCGAGCTAGCAGGAGGTTGCTAACAATAAACTATTACTCTCTAAAAATTAACATTGCCTCACAGATCATATATTGTGTCAGAAAGCTCTAAACAATCATAACAATATGCTTTGCTTTGTTAAAAATAGCTTGTCCCTGACTTTTTACTTTTCTCTCAAGCATTCCTGGAGTAACTACTGAAGTCAATACAGTTATATACCAGGCACCTGCCTTTAGAAACTAACCTTGAAAGAAACATGAATATAGGTTATTTAAACATAAGAATCTTCCATCTTTCTCTCTCATACAATCACTTTGACAGGGATTTTTTCATGTAGGTGGATACTGGAGATAGATTTTTTTTCATTCAAACACTCAGGGAAAGCTTCAGTCACAGTAAGTCGTCTCATACAATGGAAAAGGCACATTTTCCCCCAGTGCCCCGTGAAAATCTTGTCTTCACAAACAACAGCCAAAAGGAGTATTGTCCCCTAAGTCTCTGTGGAAGCCTCTGTTTGCTACACGTTGTATTTCATCAGTCTGCTGGCTGAGGGGCAGCCATACCATCTCTTCACCTAGTCACTTGCCTCCTGGCCACTGTGAGACAGACCATGAGCTGTTTATGGCCAGCTTTCCAAGCTCTCTGAGTTGGAGTTTAGGTGAATGGACACAAATAGCAGCTACCTCACTTGGAGTCAATCCAAAGGCTGTACATCAGATGAATACCTTGGGGATACCCTGTGGAAGAGCGGATACCAGAGAAACACATATTGCAGTGCTCCATTGTCTCATCAGCATGTCTCAGCACAGAGACCTCCCAGGATGCTCCTTCCCCTCCACAGAGGGCTGGAGAGAAATCTCTACTTTCTGGACCATTTGGAGACCCTTTGAGCAACTCATGCATTCATTGAGCAGCCAAAACAGATCGGTGCCTCTAAAAAAGCTTTTACTCATATATGCCACTTTCTCCTTGATTCCTTTTCTCCCTGGTTCATCAGTTCTACAGGTTTCTTAAAACAAGTGGACACGCAACTGGATTTGGTATAGAAATATACTTGACAACTATGTGTCCTTCATAGTCATAAAATTGTCTTCTCCTAGACTACTACTTGGTCTCCTCAGCTCTCTGGAAAAAAAAAAAAAAAGATAGAACGAACACCAGTGCATGCAGATGACAAAGGAAGGACGAGGCTTAGGAACAGAGAGTAACAGATAAAGGAAGATAGAATCAGAGAGAGAAGAAACTTGATTCACAGAGTTGCATTTAAAAGAATGATTACGTCACTGGTCACTACCAGGTCACCACCTGGTTACTTCCAGGTCTCTACCCTTTCTCAAACCTGTGAGAGCAGTAGAAGTTATGTATGCATATACAGACTGGACAGTTTGAAAGTCCTTGTTAGTTATCCATTCAGATAACTAATCCAAAGAGGGCCATTATCATATACACAGAATAACGCTCATTGTAAAAGTTGATGGAAAGCACTTCCTGTGAAAAAAAGAAAACAAGAGAAGATGTTTACTCTGGAGCTGTTGAATTGAAAACAAGAAACAGATTAATTTTATACTGTAATAGTAAATTTAATCTTGCAGAGATTTTATGATGGTTTATATTGTGTCCGTGTGTCCTAGTTTTGGGCAAATTTGGAAGGAAACCTCCAAAGAGGTTTCCTCTGGAAAGCAAACTCAAACAGCCTCTTCTCAGTCAGTCTGGGAAAAACTTTTTCAGAGAAAAGTGGAAAAAACTATTTATTTAACAAAAAAAAAATTACAAGCACAAAAGAATGAATAATACGAAACAATAAAATGAATAATGAAGCAATAAAAATTTCTCGCAGCTCCAAAGAGAGATGGCAAACTGAGATAGTCTTTGCCATGGGTGTGGCTCAGCTTACTCAGCCTCTTATCAATCCTAGTTTCTCTGGAGGTCCAGGCCCCCATGGGCCACAGGTGCGAGCCCTCGGCGCTCCTCTGGGTTTTTTCAGTCCAGAGCAGATTTAAACAGACCCAAGAAAAAGGAAAAAAAAAAAAAAAAAAACAAAACCAAAAGGAGTCCAGAGAATTTCTTTACTTTGGCTAGCTAAAACTAACTAAAAGCAGAGGTGATTTGTCTTATGGCTGTCTGCGCTTCTGAGGAACAGAGATCAGGAGAATAGAATGTGTGGGAGCCAGGCAGTTTTTTCAAAACAAACTCTGTGCTTCTTCTTTTTCTGGTTCACTTTCAGTGTCAGTTTTAACAGTACAGAACTCAATATACAGCACAAACAGAACAGACTATTGGGGATACAAGCATCATAAAGTCACCTTAGGACATTTTACCTTTAATCTGCATATTGTTAACTTACTACTAAAAGTAAATAAAGTTTAACTCTAAACGTACATACATTATACATGCATATATATACAGTATACAGCTATATACAGAAAATGGCAGTAACATTCAGCAAATAATGATACTTACACATGGTTTTTACTCAACAATTAGATTTTCTTGAGGTACATATTGAGTTGTTTTATTTTTTTGTATTATCTACTATGTGTAACTTGGTTCTTGAGCAAAGACAATCCCATGGATGGGTTTGTCTGGACTTGAGGTAGATTTGATTTAAATTGGTTTTTTTTTTAACAATCTTTTTACACGTACTACTGGGACTTTATTTTTGTTTACTGTAGGTAGGAGCTCAGATTGGGCAGGGCCTGCTTTGTTGGTGGAACTTTGGGTGTCCACTAACTAGGTGGCTTTTGTTAGATGCTGCTTGGAATTTTTGAAAGATTTTTTTACCCAGTGCTTTTAAGGTGATTTTTAACAGTTTATTGTGTTTTTTTCACTTTTCAGCAGTTGGTGCATGGTAGGGGATATGGTACACTCACTTAATGCCATGTTTTTTAGTCTAGGTGTTGATAAGGCTATTTTTGAAATGATTTTTATTGTGACTCAATTTTTCAGGGGTACTATGCTTTTACAGGACTTGCTTTTCAAGGCTTAGAATGGTGTTAAGGGCTGTAGCATGAGGTCCAGGGTAGGTCTTTAGCTATTTAGTGGTGGTTTTTACTATGGTCAGCACGTAGCACCTGCTTAGGCATGTTTGGGGCAATGTGATATAGTTAATCTGCCAGGCTTTTTCATAGTTATATTTGGACCACTGGCCACTATATTATAGAGGTTTCACTCGCTTGGCTTCTTTGATGGCAGTACATGTTTTACAGTCATGGATAATTTGTGAAATACTGTCTATGGTTAGATTTATTTTTTGGTCTTGTGCTTACTTATAGGCATTTTTGCTCTGATGACCTGAGGCATTATGGGCTTATTGAGCTAGGAATTTTTTTTTTTTTATGTTGTTAATTTAAGTTTATTTTTGACACTTCTATTTTTGCAGCCTGATCTACTTGTTTGTTGTTTTGATGCTCTTTATTTGTTTTATTCTTGGGGACATGGGCATTATTTTAAGAATTCAGATCAATTGTTTCATTTTTTTAAATTTGAGATGATTGCAAACTGAAATTTCTCTTCCACAGAAGAATTTTATACTCCTGAGTTCAGACCATTTATCCAAACAACAAAGTTCTGGTGAAATTTCTGTCTCTAAAAAAACCTGAACATCTGAGACTTTCTCCACTTCTGTATTGAAACAGAGAAAAGAAGATTTTTGGGAGAGAAAATTCAATTTTTTATAACATCAGATTTTAATCAATGATACAATTAGGCAATTATATCCACCTAAGGCACTGGGGGGCAGACCAAAATGTGGCACTCTACACCTCTAAGGAGTTTAAACTAGATTTGCTCAAGAGAAAAAGATGACATTTCAGAAAAAAATCTTCTGAAATTTATATGGTTTAATCCAGCTTTAAACTTGCTCTGTTTAACTTTAGTGTAATATCTATTGATGGGTCTTTATTTAGTTAAATATAAGTCACTTTTATTGGGTTTTCATAGTAAGGTTTTGGTAGCAGGGAGTGAGGGGAGGCTACAGAGGGAGCTCCTGTGAGAAGCTGCTAAAAGATCCAGCTATGCTCAACAGAGCCAGTGCCAGCCAGCTCCGAGGGAGATCCACCACTGGCCAAGGTCAAGCCCATCAGTGACTGTTGGTTGCACCTTTGGAATATCATGGTTAAGAAAGAAGGAAGGTAAAAAAGCCATGAAAAGGCAGAAGCAAATTGCAAGAAGAGAACAGAGGATTGAGAATTTGTGAAAGAAACAACCCTGCGCACACCAAGGTCAGTGAAGAACAGGGGCAGGAGTGCTCCAGGACCTGGAGCTGAGATTCCCTGCAGCCTCTGGTGCAGACCATGGTGAGAAGGGATGTGTCCCTGCAGCCCATGGGGGTTCATAATAGAACCAACATTCCCCTGCAGCACCTGAAGCAGCTCCATACCAGAGCAGGTGGGTGCCCAAAGGAGGCTGTGGCCCCATGGGAAGTCCACATTGCCAGCAGGATCCTGGCAGGGCCTGTGGTGAGAGGAGCCCACACTGCAGCAGGTTAGCTGAAAAGACTTGTGACATGATGGGGGACCCACATTGAAGCAGTTCAGAAAGAACTGCAGTCTGTGGGAAGGACTCACTTTGGGGAAGCTCATGGAGGACTGTCTCCTGTGGGATAGACACCATTCTGGAGCAGGGGAAGGGTGTGAAGAATCCTTCCCCTGAGAAGGAAGCAGCAGCAGTGATGAACTGACTACAACCTCCATTCCCATCCCTCTGTGCTTCTGGAGGGGAGAAGATAGAGAGCTAGGGAATAAAATTAAGCCTGTAAAGGAGGGAGGGGTAGGGATAAGGTTTTTTTTTTTTAAGGTTACACTGCATGTACTTCTCGTTTAAGTACACTGCATGTACTTCTCGTTATCCTACTCTGATTTTTTTGTTATAAATTCAGTTAATTTCCCCAAGGTGAGTCTGTTTTGCCCATGCAGATAACTGGTGAGTGATCCCTTCCTGTCCTTATCTTGACCCAAGAGCCTTCCGTGGTATTTTTTCTCACCCCTAGCTAGATGAGGAGGGATGTGATGGAGTAGCTTTGGTGGGTACTTCACATAAAGCCAGGCTTAGCCCATCACATAATGTAAGAAATAAAATTTACAATGAAAACATAGATCAACAAAACTGGGTGAATGAAATCCAACTGGTGATTGAAAATCACCCCAGATATTATGCTTATCTGTAGGTTTGACTATAGAGGCAATAATTCTGATTTTTTAGTAATAATCACTGCATGTCCAAACCTTCTCCTCCATTTTTCTGAGCCATGGATTGCTCTGAGATGCTTGCCCTAATTTGTCTCCAAATCTACTTCTGCAACAGTTTATTCAAGGTCTGGGATGGTGAAATACAGAACCATTTGTCTCCAGCTTCTCTCACAAAGCTCTACCGTGGGCCTCAAGTGCTTTGTGTGAAGCGTAAACATAAGGCTACCAAGTAATACTAACTTCAGGGAAATAGCCATCCTTGAAAGGTAAAGTGCAACAAGGCGTTACACATGCCAAAATTTCATTATGAGAAACATCACCATTTTGGAAGATAAACTTTCAAATGACCCTTTATTGAGAGAAGAATGGAAAACTACTATGTTTGGCCTTTCTTCCCCCAAAGCACATTGGATCTTGGATCACATTTGATTCAGCAAAGTTTACACCCACTGAACAGACTGCTTCATTTATTATGGAGCTTACACATTAATTCATCTACGGAAGACACTTTGTGCTCTGCAGAAAGAGGTATTTTTTGCTTTCTCAATGCATTTCATGTAGATGTGTTTGAGAGCATTTTCTGTGATCTTCTTAATATGTGTGTATAGATGTGCATGTTATGTTCTGCCATGTGATTTCTTCCTCCTTTTATAGTCATTTTACATAAATAATATTGAACGCTGATTAAAAAACATCATGTACAAAAACATATTTCTTGTTTTAAAGCAGAGGTAAAAGACACTGCCTTATTAGAAAAGGAAGAAATACAGAAAATGAAGCATGTCCATTTAGAAGAGGGATCAGAACTGAATCTTATCTTCTAAGTAGTCAAGAAAACAAATCATATAAGAATTCAGACCTCTGACCACTTCTGAAGGGGAAAGCTAATGAAAACAGCACCTCACTGGGGACATTACTGCATATCATCACCTAATAGTGACCCTGAGGGAAATGAAACTGAAGAGAAATGGAGCTGGATGCAAGAGAGGTGGAACTGTTCTCATTTCTGAATGCAGCAGAATAGTCTAATTGGATATACAGCACAGCAAAATGAATAAATACCAGAGGAAAAATATTTTCAAGCTTTGTAAAGGAATGACATGCAGATTGAGAGAAAGGCAAAGTCCTGTATTTCTAGCCATTTTTGATAAATGCAGGAAACACAATGATGTAGTGAGTAAAAGAAAATTTAGAGAAGCCCAGCAATTGAAGGGGTTGCACATTCGGCAAAGTATTATGCCTTGAAAGGAATAGGCCATGGAGAGCTGAGCATCCAAAATCTATCAAAAAGTTTCTACAGAAACCAAAATTTTGCAGATGTACAAACATTTCAGACACCTTTTTTTTTTTTTTTTTGGTGGTGACTTTAATCCATAATTTTCCTGGGCATGAAGTTTCTGCAGCCGGTGTAATACCACTGGTACTCACACTGCTCTGTTGCAAAGAGAGGTGCTCAGCTGTAAGGCTGGTACCTGTTTGCAAGCTGTTGCCCAGCCCCTGCCACCAGAGCCTGCTCTTGCCAGTCCATTGCCATTGCTGGTCAGCTTGAAAGGGGGATAGAAGGAAGAGGAAGAAATGCAGTGTGGCTGGGGAAAGATCAGGAAACTGATGGTTGTCATCCTGGTGCTGGGAGAGCGCTGATGAGCGGCTGAGGAGCAGGAGGTGGAATGAGGTACATGTCTGATACAAAGTCACTGCTGGCAGCCACCAATTGCTGTCAGAAGCTCTGATCATAGCTAATGCCAAGAGCTTCAGCTGCCATTCCTGCCATCAGCAAGGGCTGCTGCAGCAAGCAGTACCCAGAGGAAGATTTGTTTGGAAACCCCTGCTTCATGTAATATGTATTTCCATTTGATGTTTCCAGGCTGCATTCAGGACCAAGTATTTTCACTGCAAAAAGCACTAAAATTCTATACTGAAAAGCAAGTACTACTCTTTGACAGGTTTTGCAGTGCAAGCTTTAAATGCTGTAAGTACCAGAGACTCTTCCCACTGATCTAAATGCATCCTTATTTCTCACTCCAGCAGAGTCCCAGGCCACAGGTGACCAAATGGCAGGGCGGACCCCTGCCTGCAGATGATGGCAGTGTACATGCTCCTGAGGCACCATGGGCAGCCCTGCTTGCAGTCACACAAGGAGGGACTGTGGAACTGCTTGGCTACCATGGTGGTTTTCCTCTCAAAATGTTTTTAGCTGCTCTGTAGCCAGCACAGGCACTGGGACCACTGAAGGGCTTCATTTGTCAGCAGCACTGAGCTGCTCTGACTGCATGTACTTTTAACCAGAAGTTCTGCCTCTCAGTCTCCACAGTAAATTGAGCTAGTTGTGCTGCCAGTGACATCAGTGTGGCCAGATAGGCAATGTGTGGATTTGCATCCCTTCATTAGCCAGAAAAGATTTCTAGAAGATGATTTGGACCCATCAATTTTCCATATGACCATGGGCTACATTTCTGCCTCTTATAACATCTCATAATAGGGTCTCACCCTAAAACTTCTGATATTCACAGAGTGTTTTGAGCTCACACAGAAAAGATGGGATGGAAGTGCCATTTTTGTTCAACTATGAAGCTTGTGTCTCACAACTGGACAAATCTGTGATGCTCTCTCTGCTGTCTGGTCCCTTCCTAGGGCATATAGAACCTGAAGCTGGCACCTCTGTGGAATGGCAGAGCTGATACACTAGTTTTGTATGTAGATGGCAAAATGGCTTCCTCCTTAGTCCTGTGCTAAGTGCTTGCTGAATGAGTTTGACTCCACAGACTCAAGGACAGCCAGCTCAGATTGTTTCCTCCAACACTAATACGTAAACAAGTTACTCACTTGGCTTTTTTCAGTTAATGTTATTCAGAGAGAGTAAAAAGCTGTAGAGCATTCATTCTGGTTCCAGTTGTGGAAATGGAGCATGTATAATTACCAATGTGGGTAGTAGTCCATCTTGTAGCCTTACTTATGCCAGTGAAGGATATTATCTCATTATATCAGCTTAGCAGTCTTCTTTCCCTGGAATTCAAAATAAGCAAGGCTTATAAAGGAATGATAAAACAACTAATTATAAGGGACATTATTTTAAAAACTGAATAGTAGTCAAAATCCATTAATGGGCTATTTTACATGATTAAACTACTTTCCAGAAAGTATCTAGGCTTTTCCAGCATAAACATTTCGATGTTGAAAATGTAACTTGAACCTAATTCTATGGTCAGCTATTTTTTGAATAAGTATAACATGTGCTTTCATTTATGACAGGGCAAAGATGAGTGAAATTTTTAACTTCATTATGTCTATCATCCAAAGTAATTTAGAAGATAGTCCTGCTACAAGGAGACTCTTCCGTACTACAATGCTAATAATGACTAATGTCTGGAAAAACAGAAAATAAAGCTGCTAGCAAGGACTTGCTTTAGCATATGTTTTATGATTTCTATTTTAATAGAAAGTGCTGTTCTAATTCAAAGACAAAATTCTTCTGGACCTTCAGAAATTTGTTGGGTGAATTTTTTAGGTTACAATACAAAAAAGCTTTGGTTTTGCTTCCCAGCTCTTGGTCCTTCAACCCAGCCAAAGCTGAACTACTTTCTTTCCTTCTTGCTGATCAACTCCAGGAAGAAAGGTTCTGTAAGGCTGAGACCATATTTTGTTAAATCTAGGAAACATTTCAACAAACACTTGGTTGAAAGTGGAACTGTGCTACCCATCCCCTAGAAGTATGGGAGCCAAAGAATCCTGCCAGTGGATAGCCAAAGGAAGGAGAGATTGCTGCTGGGACAGAACAAAGGAAGACATGGACATCAGCTGGTTACTGTAAGAACCAGCTCATTTAGGAGCAGTTCTGTTCTTCACATAGCTGCAAGAGCGAGAGATCTCTTTCCAATTTCGTAATTTCTTTTCTGGATTACTGGATCTTCTTGTGACAAGGAGAAGGTGAAATATGTTGAATCTGTTGCTTCAACTTCCTTGGAGAGAAAAACATCCTATATTTTACACTGTGCAATTCATTTAAACAAACATATTTGGCAGGGTGAAAATGACAATGTTTGATCAAAGACATGGGGTGCATGCAGTTGCAGAAAAACAGAGATGTCCATTTGTCCCAGAAGTAATTCAGTGCTGCAAATAGTTGCAACCCACTATTCCCCATTTCCATTTCTTGTACAAAATACAGGACCTCTGCCATGTATGACAATACCAGTGCCACTGGTGGTGGACTGAGCAAGCCACATACACTGCTTTTAGAGCAACCTCTTTGAAAGATGGAGTAGTGCAGAGTAGTCCTGCTGGTGGAATCTGATCTAGTTCAAGATGCCTGACCTATAGACTCAGAGATAATGGGAACTGTTTTTAGAGTTGTCAAATTCCTAGCACAGGTCTCATGGCTCAAGAAGAGCCTTTCCTGACATGTATGCCATGCATATATCCATCCCACTGTACAATAATCTTTTGAGACCCCATTTACAGCAGGAAACGTTTGAAAGACTGGTATTTGAAACTGAACTAGCTGAAAGTGGTAACTGAACTGAACGCTTTCCTGGCAAGAGGAATGCACCTGTTAAATCAGTACCCTGGGCCATTTACATACATTAGTAACTGGTTAACAAAAACCAGCACCAGAAACAATGCTGCAGAATGTAGAGCTTTGTTAGTGGGTTTGGTAGCAGGACCAATAAAGTTCATTGTTGAGTTTAGCTACAAATGGCTTCCTTTGTGTTGCAGCTTTTTACATCAGCTTTTAACTACTAGACCTACCAGTTGTACTAGCCAGACTGAGGGCATGATCTTCCCAGAGACACTGGTTCCCATGAAATGAAAAATGGGCTTCTGAAACATCCCTAGGGTTTTGCCCTTGGGCTTCTGAAATAGACCTCTTTGCTTAGGAGATTTCTGTGTCCTCTTTTCCAGGAAAGGAATAGAGGAAAATCAAGGAAGAGTGCACATTGATTGGGGTTTGTTTGTTTGTTTGTTTGTATTTTAAAGACTTGGGAAATGTTGATTTTTGAGGCTTACATGACAACTAAACAAACCACCTACCACTTTGAGTGGGCAGTTGGGTCACTCTGGCCCTACCAGGCCAGCTCACTGATTCCTGTCAGCTCTACTTCCAAGGGCTTCCACCCTAGATGGCACTTGCATCTTCACTTAATGCTCATGGAAGAGCATGGGGCAATTGGGCTGCTCCTGCTGAGTTGAAGGACTGGAACAGCCCTCATGGGATGGATTCATGGGCTATAAGCTCAGAAGGTAGGAAGTAGCTGGGAAGGAGGCAGAGTTACTCCCAAAAGGAAGTTTTTGGTGAGAATCTTTTGTGTATATGACCATCAACTAGCAAGAGCACAATTTGAAACTGTTTGACTGCGCTGCTGTAAAGCAAGCTCTTGGAACAGGCACAAATTAATTATTAAACAGTTCCTCTTGATTCAGGAACAGGAAAATTTCACTTTCCCCAGTGAGGAATCTTGCTCAGAGGCAGAGCTACCTTTATGGGAAGGTGTTGAGGAGGAGCTGCAGCAATAGTAAAAGCAGCTAATCCTTCTCCCTAAATTTGGAGAAACTCACAGTGAAAACGGATGAACATCCATGTAATTACATCCCAAGGGCACCTGAGCAAATTTCCGTTCTGTTTCCTCATTTATACGATTTTGCCTTGGCTAAGGTGAAATTTCAACAGCAACAGCATCAGGCCCAGGTAAGCACCAGCCCTCGCGGCCCGGCCCCGGCGCTGCGCTTTCCCCGGCGGCCAGCGGAGGGAGGCTGCTCCAGGTCCCTCCGCCCCGGCGGACCGCGGGCTCCGGCCCCGGTGCGTCCCTCGGCATGGCTGGCAACGCGCGCAGCGCCCACCTTCCGCTGATGGCCCCTGCCCAGACAAAAAAAAGCCAAGGGCACAACGGGACTGATGGCAGCTTCCGAATCAAAGCCGCTGAGGGAGCTCAGGTCAAGCCGCAGACGGGGCAGCAGAGGAGAGGCAGGAAAGAACTTGGGGGCAATAACCAGAGCGCTCGGCCACTCCGAAATCAGTGACAGCAGGGCCTCCGCGGACAGATCCGCCTGAAGCCGCGCCGTTTGCGCGGGTTCCCGGGCTGCCGTGGTCATATACCGGATGCGTCGGCCCTCGGCTGGGTGGCCCTGATGGGCACCCACGGGCAACGAGGAGAGGCCGAGGTTCCTATCAGCCCTCCTGTAACTTGCCCTCGAGTTTTGCTGTGAAAACAATAGCAAAACAAACAATTCCACTCTCCCCTGCACGAAAATAAAGCTCGGACACCACACGGGCTGGTCGAAAGGACTCCATTGTCGTTTTTAAATGAGATATCTTTGCAACCGCTAGCCCTTCCCCGAGCCAGCGGGGAGCCGCCCGTATCCCTGGAAGCGAGAGGTAGCGGGGAACAAAAGGCAAACTCCGAAGTGATACTGAAAAATAAAAGGGAGTTTTGGTTACCCCCAGGGTAAGGTCGAGGGGGAAAGGTCGCCTGTCCACCAGCGCGCATTCTCCCGGCGGGCGCGGGGGAGCGTCCCCGGGCTCGGCCCCGGTGCGCCGTCCGCGCAGCCCCGAGGGCGCGGGAGGGCGCGGGAGGGCGCGGGAGGGCGCGGGAGGGCGCGGGAGGGCGCGGAGCCCCCGCCCCGCAGCCCGCACGGGGCAGGCTGCAGCTCCCCGAGGCCCTCGGCGGGGCGGTCCGGAGGCACGGGGAGGGGGCTTCGTGACCAAACCAGGGGCAGTGAGCAACGAGCCCCCGCTCCGACCGCCGCCGCCAGCCACGCTGAAACAGAGAAGGTCTGCGGTGAATCAAACTGTCGGGAGCCACCCCCAGCCCGCCCCTCCACTCTGCACCCACAGGCACGGTCGTGTCCGTCCTCCAACCCCACCCGGGAGCCGAGAGCCCCTTTTCCCGGCGCCGGCGCGGCCGCAGGCCTGGGCGAGGGAAGGGGAAGGGAGGGCGGCGAGGTGACCCACTTAAAAGCTGAGTTCCTTTTTGAAACACTTAAGAGACGACAGGGTTGAGGACTGTGAATGTATGCGTAAATATATACTCATGCATACCCACTGCCGGAGGTATGCAGCGCCACGCTTGTATATGTGTGTGTAGGCATGTCTGGGAGCACCAACAAAAGCGCATAACTCCTAAGATGGCTAATATAATATACTAATTGCTATGCCCAAAAGCAGATAAATAGATAGATCCCGGCGGAGTTCTGTTTGTAGGTATATACCGAAAAAAGTATTTTATATCTAAATAAAACATGTTTCTATTTTTACTGTTTCTACAGGCTAACTTTTTGCAAATTGCCTCAACAACCACCTTCAGGTAATCCTCCGCATAATCACCTCTGTCTTGGGTGTATCAAAAGCGCTTCAGGGCAACAATAAGTCTCGTATGTGTGTACTAACACTGTTGCGGCAGCGACAGTCTACTGACACTAAGAAAGCCAGATGTGGTGGGCTTATGTTAACTGCTGATAATATCGGACGGGGCGGTCAGACATCGGGGCGAGCGCTGCTTCTATCCACCCGAGACCAGCGGGCCACCCATGCCTGCAAACAGCCCTTTCCCCACAGGTCCCCATGCCGCGGAGGGGCGCGGTGTGGCTGGCGGGCCGAGGCGTGCCCCGGGGCGCCGCCGCCCCCGCCCTGGCACGGCGGCCCTCCGCCCGCCGCCGCGGCTCCGGGAGCCCTGCCCTGGCACCCCGTACCTGGCCCCACCCTAGCCCTCTTGGCCGGGAACGGCCCGGCGAAGGAAAGGACGGGGAGGGTGTCGAGGACGAGGGCAGGAGAGCTCAGCCGTCCTCCAGCAACTGGGGAAGGAGGGAAAAGAGCCGAGCGGAGGCAACGCTGCCCTCGCTCGCACAGAGCTTTGCGAGTGGGGCCGCCAGGGGCCGGTGGCGAAGGGGCCCCGAGAACCCCCGGCTGCGAGATGCTCCACGCCCTGGGCAGCTGGAGGAGCAACTGTGCGTGCTCTGCGGAGGGGTGAGGATTTTCGCTTTAGCCTTTGATGGTCTCGCTGGTTGCCTTAGGTTCCCACGCCAGGGGGAGAGGTTTCGACTGGCGTATTGAGGGGTTTCTCCCACCCTAACGAGATAGCCAGGGCAGGGGGTCTTTCCCTCGGCGAGGAATTGTCCCCATGAGCCACAACAGGCGTTTCCCCACACACCCACCCAGAGCGCTCCGTGCCTAGGTAGCGCTCGCAGTGTGCGTCTCTGGGAGGACTCCTGCCTTCTTACACGCCCAAGCATGTGTTTTGCAGGCAGGGAGCGGCTCCCAGCGCCCTGCCCGCGGCCGGCAGAGACACGAGTCCGCCCTACACCATCACTGCGGAAACCTCCGCTTCCGGCGTAGGTGTGCTGGGCACATCTTCCTTTCTGGGGAGCATGGGGAAACAGAGGGTGTATTACACCGACACGCACAAGCGATCAGATGAAGTTTCTATGAGCTCGCTCAGGGTGGGTGGAGAGGGGAGTGTTGCAGCAAGCAGCCTCGGTGGTGCCATTTTTCCAGGTGGTCATTTACATCTCTGTATGGATGTGTTAGACTGATGACGAGAAGCGAAGAAAGAGCTCTGTCTCGGATCTGCTCTTGCCACCTCTAACTCGGACCTCTCCAGGAGCGGCCGGCCCCGCCGCAGAGCGCTGCTCCCGCGGCAGGGCGGGCTGCACGGCGGCGGGCAGGGCAGCGGGCAGGGCCGCCTCCTCGGCGCTGGGAGCGGGGGCGGCAGCGCTGGGCAGGGGCTGCAGCCAGACGTGCACCCGTGAACTGACCCAGAGGGAGCACGGAGCACCTCGCGGCTTTGTATCAAAAAGTTTCACCTAGAAAGCGTCTTTTTTGTTGAGAGAGAATTTGCGTGCGGTTTGCGTGGGACCCTTACCCTCTGCCCTCCGAGCCCTGCCTGGCCGAACATATTTAATTCCCCTTGGGGAGGCACAGCAGCTCGTATAAAAAAGACATTGTTGTCTTTGGAGAGCCCTGTGCGCACTTTCAAAAGCTGATCCTTGAGTTCCCAGCCCCCGCAATCCAGTTGATGAGGAAACGCTCTGCGGTCTTGGTGGCACCGTTTCCATTGGGATTGGCACCATTTGATTGACAAAGTCTCCCATTCTTCCACCTCTCGAGTGTTATCAAAAGGATTGTGTGGGGTCAGAAGCTATTGAAGGGACGTCCGTGTAGCCGCATTTCTGCAAACACGGGGTGAAAACCGTGCCTTTCTCATGAAAATGCTTCCACCAGGCAGAGCGCATCTCATCTTCCTCACTCTTCTCCTTAGCATTTCTTTTTAACTCGAGTGTTTTACTAAGCAGCATCACCAGGTAAAGGAATATATCGCTAAAGGCAGCCTAGGCAGGATTCCGTCGGGTTGGCCACCCTTCCCGGAAGCTGGGAGCAGCCATCTCTGGCAGACGAAGCTCCGGTGGAGGGTTTCAAAGAGAAGGGAGAGTGAAGGAACACGGCAGTCAGCGAAGAAGTTTTCTCGCCCCTTTTCCATGGTGTGACTCCCCACATCATAGCTCATTTGGGGCGGGAAAGCAGGTGCAAAGGCTGACCTGCTTCCTTTACACCGCGTCCATCTAGCCGGGCTGAAATGTAGCTAGACGTAGCTGCGCCTGTACGCGCCGGTGTGCTCCTAACTCAGCGGTCATTCGCGCCCAGCAGAGTTTCACCCCCTTCCCAGCAAAGGTGAACGAAGCACTCTCACATTATCTTCTTTCTACCAGACCCCACGCAGAGCCAAGGCCCGACTCGCTCGGGATAACCTAACGGAGCAATGTTTCGGAGGCGATTTAACCTGCTCGCATCGGAGTGAGAGGGTAAATAAGCTCCGGCAGGCGCAGCCGGCGGCCAAAGGGTCGTTCCAGCGGCGCACCGGGGCCGGCGCAGGGCGGCAGGGACTGTCGCCCGCCCGCGTGTCCAGAGCCCCGCTCCCCGCTCCCCGCTCCCCGCTCCCGCCGCCGGAGCTGCTGCTGGGGCCTACCCAGCTGCCCCACCTCGCACTCCGTGATGGGAACGGAGCCGCTGCTCCTGCCCCACAAACTGCGCGGTCACTTGCCGCCTTCCGTCTCCGATTAATGTCGACCAAGCCGTCGTTTTGGTGGTTCTTGCAGTATTTAATATTTTTTTTCCTTCCATCCACACCCTTCTTTTAAAGACTCGTGAAGGAGGCATGGGGATGGAGTGTCCGAGAAATTCAGGGTGAAAAAACCAACCACAAACCCCAAACAATCAAACCACAAAGGCAAGGTCGACTTTCTCTCTGTGTAGGAACAAAACCAAAGACCATACTCAAAAATACACTCAGGGGAAAGAGCCGGGGAGGGTGGGGGTGCCGATGGGGGGGGGGGGGGGGGGGGT